>JAHWFP010044541.1:0-18573 GCA_023313725.1 Lithobius niger | reverse complement strand
TCGAACTTGTTAGTTTAATCAACTTGTGACCAGGATGAGCAACCGGCTAAGCTTAGGTTAAACCAGAAAGGTACGCTCTACCCCCGAAGTCAAAAAGGAATCAAGCAAGGGTGGACGACTATTCAACCAACGGAAGAGGGGATTATTTTTTCCTTCACTGGGATTTTTCGACCCAATGTTACGTGAACTATCAAAGCCACTATTTAGGGAGTGTTGGCTGCAAAAGGGCCAAGACCAAAAAGGCCTGCTCATTCACACAACAGGACAACATTTCGGCTGTAAAGGGGCCGACATCTACACAATGGACAAAAAACAGTCACAAACAAACGAACAAACAAGCAGCACCGGGAAGTTATGCATGTTGCATCACTGGGAAAATCGTTTGCAAAACGCCAGAAAAACTGTCACTGAGAATATGTGAAACTTGAGACACAAAACATGTAAAAATAGGCCTATGCGGTCGCATGCTTTTATTGTGAAATGAAGTGACGTGAAGTGAATTTTATTGTTCGCATGGGGAATACAAATTATGCAATTGATATGGTCGCTGTTAAGGAGATACTAACATTCCATCTGAATAAATTTTAAAATACGTGAAGATACAATACAAATATACAAGTAAAAATATAGAAAAGCCATTTGGAACAAAAGTCTTGCTTGAGTGAAACACTCATGTGCAGGGTAGCTGGGAAAAAGGGGACAAACCTCGGTAATGAGAAACATTGTATTATAATACAAGAATTATTTTTAATGAAAGCACCTATTTCAATACTTAATTGGTAAGACTTTCCACTTCGTCCATACCAAGCAACCATAATCGGAGATCTTAGCCAAATCTGTGCACACTAACACTCTTTCTTATATCATGTGGTAGTTGGTTATATTTTTGGAGCAATGTATGTAAAATATCTATGAGTAGCCTCTGCATTAGTCTTGGGTACAATCACCTTATGATCACCCATAGCTCGAGTAAAATGACAGCTAACAACCGGATGAGATAATGATGTCTTAGCAAACAATTTTGTGAATATATGCAGACCTCAGTGGAAGAACATTTAATTCGCGGAAGAGTGGCATTGAGGGTGACCTAGTTTTCCCAAAATCCAGAGTTGTAGCAATCATTTTTTTTTTGTATTTGTAATTACGAGGAGACAGACTCAGTAAAATCAGGGGTGAGGCCTCTCGCCACGATACGGTTTGTGCGAATTGACAAACCAATTTTCTCGAATGATCCTCGAGAAATGAGGCAAAGTCGTTTGAACTATCTCAAGTGATGCGGTTCCGAGGTTGATTTTGTGCCACTTTACCCCCTCAAATTCGGTGACAAAATTGATTCATTTTCACCTGTTGGAGAGGTTGGGTGACTTTACAAGGTACTTTTTTTTAACGAGAAGATCATATGATATATAATTTGAAAACCGTGATGAATACAGTTGACCATGCAATGTGAACACGAAGCCATATATGACGTATTGGGAAGAAAGAAAGGAACCATGTTGCACAGTTTCGTTTACACGGAAATGGCATGATGACATAAGCTAGTGGCCGAGTTGTAAAAGGTGCTGTCTTAAAACATTCAAACTCGTGTAACTCGTCCCATACTTAGACTACACCACGTTCGATAATTTTTTTTAATTTACTTATTAATGAATTTTGTTGGTTTATGCAAAAGCCGGAATCAACAAGCAGAGGCCGTAGGCCGAACTGTCAGTTTCACCGCTTGTAAACTTCTCGGAAAGCTCTATGCATGGTAACCAGACAGAGCCAGTGAACGGAACAATGCTCGACCCGACGAAGGAACTTAAAAAACTGCAAGGATAGTTAGTCTACCTCCAAGCATGTTAACCCTTTCTTGCAAGGGAAAGTTACAGGAAAACGAGGTTGCCAAAAGCACGTGCGCGTGCAATCACCGGAGACTAACAACAGCAGAGGGACTTTCCACCAATGAGGGCTGGATTATGACCCTTGCTGACCAGGATGAGGGAGTATATGGTGGATGTGGGGGAATATAAGTTACACTTGGACTCGAAACGAACAGAGGACGGTTGTGCGACAAGCTGCTTCTCTTCTACCTCCGACACTCTACGAGCCGACTCGTTATAAATATGGCTCATTTTCGGTGGAAAATGACAAAGAACGGCAAGAACAGCAATACCATGATTGGGTTACACCAACATCGATTACACTGGTCCTACATCGACTACACGTCAACAGGGAAGTGTTATCTGCTCAAATATATCAGGCTGAGGTTGATATTGCCGTTGCCTCGATCATACCATTATAGAGACCTGATGATGAAATCGTGCAGGAGGCTACGGCATCGGTGGACATTTGCAATGATTCCATGCTGCCATTAGGGAATTCGGTGCCACAGCCTGTAACAGAAGCAAAGGAGGAGGATACGTGTGAAATGGATAGGGAGCAACTAAAAGATTCCGGGGCTACTGGCGGTACCAATGAATCAGATATTCAGAACTATCGTAACGGCCAGGATGAAGAATTAGTCCAAGACTGCCGAATGCAGAAAAATGCAAGAAACAAGGATAATAATACAGTGTGTGATTCACACGAAGCAGTTCGACGTGATAATAGTGATTACGACCAAGCATTTGATGAACTGTGGTGTGGAAGTTTGAATGAGATTTATTTTGAAGACTGATAACACGTCAAGCAATACAATGGACCCTTACACTGAAATGTTTTCTTTTGGGACATTATCTTTAAAATTTAAGAGTTTCCTGAAAGAAGTGATTTATGATATACGATTTCAATGGCGGTATAAGTCAGATGATCAAATGCTAAAATTTCAATTTAGTACTTTCGACATGAACGTGTTTTATTTATTTTTATGCCAGTGCGGGTTAAATAAAACTAACGCTAATGAGGCATTCATGAAGTTTTGTCATTAAAACATATTTGTGTCTAACTGTGTCTTCTAACATGTTTTCAGCTGGACATCAATAAGCTGGTGCCGTGTGAAAACCATAGCTTCCTTTGATCGCCACCTGTGCTAGGGATACAAACCATCCTCGGTTGCATGAGCCAAGTTATCAACGGGAAGGGTTAAATATATATATTGTTTGTAAAAAGTTGTAAATAATTTTTCGGCTGTTTGGCATGTATAAATTCTTTGGCTATAAAAACAGTAACAATTGTAAATATTCTTGTAGAGTTTAAATAATAATTGGCTAAATATATTTTCGACCTAACTCGATGGTAGGGGGCAGGGGTGTGACGTCTTGTCCCTACGACATAAACCAGGGACAGGCCTCCACTTAGAAGCCATCCCTTAAGGAGCTTCACCGTGTGCACGACTGTTACTGTGTTGCACAATCGCGTGACAGCTGCTCACAATGTAACTTTTATTCACCGGCTGTAAAACAGGCTATTTATCCAGGATTAAAAACTACATCTTGACCAGATGTCCCACAAACGTTTTTGTGGACGTGTTGTGGAGGACAAGCAGATAGAATTGAAGGGTAGAATTAAAGCTCTTGGTTTCTAATTCAAAATCTGACCTACATCACTATTTTTTAAACATGTTTTTCGTGTGGCTTGGGATTCCAAGATCTTGCAATTGTATTCAAAATGTGGTTTGGAGCATACCTTTTACGTTCATAGTTACAGAATAAACAGCACGTAATATAAATGTCACATTTGGGATAACTGTGTCGTTCGAGTGCTTTACTTCCACATTTGGTGGCATTTAGTTCGATGAACAATCAGAAACCAGAAAAACCAGAAACCATACCTTCTGAAGAAAAATAATATATTTACTCACCTGGATTTCTTTTCATCTCCGCTAACTGGGTTTCTGCTGCATTTGTATTACGTTCCAAAACAGACATTTTCTTAACTGTCACCGAATTCGTAATATTTAAGAGTGCAACAGCCGTTTCAGTGCCCTCAGTTGCCATTTTTATGTCTGTCATATTCTTTTTTGCTACTTCGGTCATGATTTCCATGGATGTTATTTTCATATCTGCTGCTTCATTCTTAGCTTTTAAGTCCTTTATATGTGTCTCTGTTTCGCCCGTCTTTATATGCAGAGCAGTGATATTCCTTAACGCTGTATCCATCTTCAGTTTTATATTAGTAATATTTCTTGATGCTGCGTTAATCTTTTGTCCCAAAGTAGTGAATCTTCTATTGGTGAAATTTGTCTTCAGAGTTAAAATTGTAAGAACTCTTTGCGTTGCTCTATTCTTCCGTTCTAAGATTTTCAATTTCGTTTCGGCAGCGTCACTCATGAAGTTTAGGCCCGTTATATTGCTTTCTGCAATGTCACTCTTTAATTTTAAAGCTGTAATATTTTTTTCTGCGCCCTCAACCTTCAGTTTTAAAGACGTAATATTGTTTTCTGCGGCTTCACACTGTAATCTTATAGCTGTACAATTCTTTTCTGATTCCCTAATCCTCAGTTCCAACGAACTTATTTTCTTTTCGAATTTTGCAGTGATTTTTTCAGCTGGGGTTTCCTTTGTTTTAGCCAGTTGTTTTTCTTCTTCTTCGATCTTCAGTTGTAGGGCAGCAATTTTTGCATCTGCATTCTCATTTTTGAGCTGTAAAACACTTATAGTTTTTACTGCATCAGTAAGCTTCTGCTCCAGTTCTTGAAGTTTTTGTTCTTTTTCCAATTTGTAATTCAGAAACATTTGCTGCACTGTTGATAAAGGCCATGTTTGCATTCTTTCGCACACTACAATATTCGACCTTTGGCAGTGTGCACTGAACCATTGGGCACGTTGATTTACTGGTTTCATCTGTACACACTGGTGATTTTGATCACTTTCGGAATGGTTTGCCCAGTTGGTGTATATTACTTTAGAACCGTCATTCCATTGAAAAACGCCCTTTTTCAAAGTGTTTCTTAACCCCAGCCAAACATTGTCGACAATTTTATTTTGCCTGAAGAGGAATTGTTGAAGAAACTTTTGTTCTTCCTCGGTTTTAACTGTTATTAATTTTGAATTAGCACCATGACCCGAATCAAGCCGGAGTTGTTTGCACAGCTTTTCGGCTTCCTCTTGTGTTTTGTGTCCCGCATCACTTATTATTTTGAAGCATTTTTCATTCTTAAATGAAACCCAGTCGCCACATGTCGATGCTTCTTGCAGAAGGGATAATGTATTACCTGGAAAGAAAATTAAAGGAGTGGTTTAAGACTTGTAACACTTATTTACCGAACTGGTGTAGGGGAAAACAGGATAAATTAATAAACAAAAACGAAACGTTAAATATTATAGTATGAATAAAAAAGCCAAACGTTAAAATTAGGACCAACAATTTTTGACAGTAAGGTAAAGGAAAGCATTAGATCATTACTACCCGGTGGTCGGCTAGTCTAAACATGACGGAAAAAATTGGCTAAATAAGTGATAAATAAATGCAGATGCAAACCTACTTCCAGACTGATAGGAGGTACTGACACAGCCATTGGCAGTAAGTCAGGAATGCATTAAACCATGCGCAATGGCTGTTTGCCGTGACGTCACCATGAGTTTCCCAATGACGAACGAGAACAACGGCTGTTTGGCCGTCTGATTGGAGTAGCCCAGTCACGTGATATGCACGTCACAGCAAACAGCTATGGCGCGTGGTATAGATAGCAAGGTCAAGGAAAGCGTTAGACCATTACAACCCGGTGGTCTCGCTACCCTCTTCAAATTACAGGATGAAAAGCTAAATCGGCTGGATAAGTGATAAATAAATACAGATGCAAACTTACTTCAGTTGCGTTTTGCATCTTCCGTCAGAGTGCCCTATCGGGAATCGAACCCTCGCTCAAAGGCCAAAGTTCTACCGCTAAGACGTCAGTATGCGATGTAGGTGTAGGTTAGGGTGCATCAAAAAGCTTTTTTTTTTCTTTCAATACTGAAGAAAAGTTGCCTTATGGGCCACTTAGTATGTGTGATTTTTTTAAGGTTAATACCTTCAGTTGTCGCCAGGGGCATCTTGTTTGACAAAATAGCTCGATTTCGTCATTTTCGACTTTTTCAATAAATTTTAAGTGTCTGTTTTTGATTTTACAAATGAAACTAACAATAATGCAGAAACGTTACCCTCATCTTTCAATAATTGTTTATAAAAATAATTAATGGTGTGGGACAAAGCCTTCAGTTGCATGTTGCAGTTGAATGTAATAAGTGACCTATAAGGACCACTGCACCAGTGCTACTGGATTGCTCCTTGGACACGAATTTCGTTCACACTTTTGAGTAAATCTTACCTCACGCATGATTAAAAATAACTATCAAATTTGAGGAAACTGTGTAAAATGAGACCCCCAGAGGCAACTGAAGGCTTGGCCCACACCATTAATTATTTTTATCTAGAATTATGGAAACATGAGGTAACGTTGCTGCACTATTGCTAGTTTTATTTGTAAAAAAAAAAAAAACCAGACACTTAAAATTTATTGAAAAAGTCGAAAATGACGGAATCGAGTGAATTTTGTCAAACAAGAACCCGTGGAGACAACTGAAGGCACTGGCTCACACCTTTAATTTTTTTTATATAGAATTATTAACCCATTACGTAACGTTTCTGCACTATTGCTAGTTCCATCTGTAAAAAAAGGACACTTTTAAAATTTATTGAAATCTTTATCGAGTCAATTTTGTCGAACAAGAGGCCCCTGGCGGCAACTGAAGATATTGACGTAAAAAAAATTTAAAAATCACACATACTAAATGTCCCTTAAGCCAACTTTTCCACACTATTGAAAGTCGTAAATAAAAAAAAAAAGGTTTTTTGATACACCCTATAGGATTTCCCACCCTACCAGCAAAGCCCGATTACACAATAACGCACGTATTCATCCGCCACACACTACACAATTAAAACAAATGAACATGTGCTTGTTAAGCAACAGCTGTTTAGGACTCTGCTGCTCTTTACGTTGGAGGGTTAGAGGATTTGCACTTTTTTTCCTAGGCCAAACTTCGTAAATGCATCCCCCCCCCCCAGTATCTATGATATATTAAAATACAAAAATATTGTTATTACATCTAGCGCCCATTATCTGAGACCGTTTTTTTTGTCAATGAGGCACCTGTAGGGGTGTAATGAAGTGCATTTGGTTGGGGGGGGGGGGGAGCATGCACATCAAAGGGTATGCTTGATAGTTGATAGTTGATCTAAGGGTATGTGGGACCAGGGGAATGCTGTGAGCTGACGGATTTTTAGGTATTCGAAGGCCTTCCCTGCTTCAAACCATACGCTTTAGATATTTCTTCAGCCTCCAAAAAATAAAAGAATAAATAATGAACAGTAGAGGAAATAATTTTCTTAGTGGTTTGACTGAGACTGAAACAGTATGGAACGTTAATTTGGCATTCTGGCACCCCTGGACAGGTGTTGGGAAAACAACTGCCCCCCCCCTCCACCCCTTCCAGTAGTTACAGTAGCACACAACATCGTTCTCGCTTAAACCGAAAAAACTACGTAGTGTGTACTTAAATACAAATTTATTTAATGTAGAGTGCATACAAAAATAAGAGCAGATTTCGAATTGTAACTTACATCCACGATTCTTTCCCTCGCTTTCTGTCTCCCGTCTTGCCAACTACTCGATGTGTTCCCCCCCCCCCCCGCGCCTGCATCCTTAGGTTGGCTTTGTGGGAAATGCGGCCCTGGTTACAGACTTACGATCCATGTTCCTTTGAGGTAAGCTATATTGGTGAGACGGACAAATCCTTTTCCAGCAAAATAATACATCTCTGACAACATTAAAAAATCAAAAATGGATTGAAAACATACCGGACAAAGAAAAAACAAGAATTTTAAACCATAAATTCAGTGTAGCACAATTCCGCCTCTCCCTCCCCCCGCCTCCGACCTGTACATTTCATTCTTAAAACAACTCAGTATTTATTGCTATTATTTTTATTGGAATTTAACAGGTTTTGGAGCTCTTTCGTAAAATATGTAGGATGGAAACTGCTGTTTGTGTCGTTTTTAATGGTTGCTGAGTGTTGGTGCTGTTGACAATTATACTGAATGCTTACGCCAGTAATTCGGTTCCAGATGAAAATTAATCTACAGCTGAACTATCGTTCAAATTTATCACAATTGGTTCAACGTCACCTGTAAGACAATCAATTTTCCAATATTTATCTTCAATGTCGTTTACGTGTATAATAGAGTCTTGCCATTTTTTTAGGGTGTAACAAAACTCAATCCTTCATTAATGAGTCTCTCTACATCAGCCAATTTAAATGTTGAATTCCTGCGAGTAATAACCTTTAGCTTGGTCCCAACATAGTTCGTTCGGGTTCAGCTCATAATGTAAGGTGTAATCGCAAAACACTATGCCCTGCTCGTGTAGCATCATCTGTACGATATGACCGGAATCGCTCACGGTGTTGTTGCGCTAATTCCAACAGCTCGGGTTTCAGAAAATCCGCTTCCCATTCAATTTGTCTATTTAACCACTGTTGTGAAGCTGGGTTTGTCCATTTTGTTGTTGGCAGCTTTTCAGATTGAACAGAATGATAAGACGTGCTATCCATAACAATGACGCTGTTGGGCTGCAGTTTGTTTAAAAGTTCGTCAAACCATTTTTCGAAGTAGTCGCCAACCATTCCTTTTATTTATGGTAATCGGCTTTCGAACCTTTTTCGACCGAAACACTCGCTGTACTCCGTCAACAAATCCTCGTTCATTGCCGGCATGCACAACAATAAGTCTTTCGCACCTTGTAAAAATGCAGAGCGTTATGATGTTAACTGTTGAATCTTGCCAGGATTTTGATACGCAGTGTCAGGCGTTACACCAAGTTTCGTCGAGGTAAATATCATTTTTGCCTTCTGCACGATATTTGTAGATAGCCCATAAAAAACGATGACTCCAAGCAATTAAATCGTCTCTTTCAAGAAGCATTGAATTTCGCTCGTTACGTTTGTGATCAAAACCCATATCGTACATCAAACGATGTAATGAAGATTTTGAAATACTGCCTACCTCTAAATTTTTATCGCTACGAATGTAACTTCTTTAGCGTCGGGTGTTGTTTTCCGAAAAAAAAATTGTGATTGCGCTGCTTACTAGGAGATCGAAGAACGCGATGCGTCTTGAGCTTTCCTCGGGCCTTACAAATTGTACTTGCCGATACGCGAGTCAAGGCCGATGTTCGCTCGATGGTGTCTTCAACTGTCCAGGTTGGATTCTGTCTTCGTAAATAGGCGTAAACATTCAGTACAATCTCTTTAGCTTGGCTACCTAAAATTCGTCGTGCACTCTTCGGTTTAATGCATGTCTACAGGTGATGAAAACGTCGCAGTGGGGAGGCTGCGCTGGAAGCAGACGACGTCATTGTTTTGCTTGACAACGCACGACCAAAAAAGAGACTATATTTTGCGTACTTGCGTACTTTTTTGTTTGGAAATGTTTGCGACCATCGAACGCATTATAGTATTATGAAATTCATTTAGATACTACGATATAAAAATCCAGACACCGTTCCTGCTTTATTTAGACATGTAATACAGAAAAACGTGGAGATTTATTAGGGACTATTTTTTGTGGGGATGGAAGCAAGAACGTTGTGATTTGCCGATTTGTGCGTACTAGGCTGTGACGTCCCTTTTTTCGTAGGGTGGGAAATACTTTAGCATAGGTTCAAGAAGAAGAGCAAGAAGTTGTTTATTGACCTATATTTGGATTTCAAATTTAGTGGAACTAATTTCAATTTTTTTCCAGTAGATAACCGTTCGCCGTTCGCTAATTTAGGCTTGATGTCAAGTTTGGTTAATTTTTTTTTCATATACAGTGGAGTTATGAGAGTTACGAATAGTTGAAAAAACTGGTCAGTAATTTTTTTTCTAGTAGTTTTAAGGTTCGTAGGTAAAGAATGCTTTAACGAGTGTCATCTGCCCGACAAAGCCCTAAGGCCCTATATCTGCAGCAACCGGATTTAAAAGCGGTCACCCACCCAAGTATCAATCAGGCCCACCGCTGCTTAACTTCGGTTGTTTACAGCACGGCAAGGCCCGAGACCTGATTTTAAATTGTCTTACAATGAGCTAATTGTCAAAAATTATTGAACAAAGCATTTTCTACCCATTCAACAGGGCATCAAACTCTTGAAAATTGGAAATTTCGTCAGAATAAAGAGAAGTATCTTTTGAAACCTGAAACAAACATGATTATTTAGTTACCCCATATTTAGTATGCTTAATTCATTTTGGCTGCCTTCACTTCATTAGCACGGTTTTTTTTAAATAACGTTACACTTAGACCATGACTGTCTAGTCAGTTGTGTTAAGACAATTCGAAAGTCAACACACTGTACCTAAACCGGTAAGCAAAAATAGAATCTCTTATCTCAGTAAAGTGTAACGAGTTCTAGTTAACGTTCATCATTACCAACATAATACGCTTCTAACAAGTTTACGCGAAACCGATGAAAACAAAGGTATACTACACGCAGTAAACGTAAGACGCTTGAAGCATTACATAAAAAGTTTAAAACTTGGTGACAGACTTCATTTAACAGAAAGTGTGGCACGCCATGCTTTGTTACAACAGTGATGCATTAGAAAGAGACCGCTGACAGGCGATGTTAATATTGCCCAAACAACCAGCAAGTGATGTTACTCACAGAAGGTGCTTACTGGTTGACACCATGACGTCCAAGTCAAATTCGCACCTGATCCACTAAAAAGAGAATCTGTTGGTTCTACGTTCAGTAAAACGTAAAGAATGATCGTTGCTATAGCTAGCTGTTCAGATTGGGACACCACGTCTGCGCCATTAGTGAGTCAACATAATTTTTATTTGGGCCTAATGGGTAGCCGTTCTCTGATGCAGCATATGGTTCTTTTCATAAATATTAAGGTTTGGTGCTTATTTATAATGCATGCCATTCATTTCACGTACCACCAGCCTTTGTTAACCATGTAAATTATAAAAGTTTAGGGAAAAATGGTCGCAAAAGTAAAAATATGTTTCAAATTCGTTTCTATCCATTCACGTCTCTACGGGAACCTCTGATTAGAACATGAAAATAAATAAGCTCAGAGACGAAAAGCGAACTTTGTGATGGTGTCCTGGGAACCAAACCACAGAGACAACAACTCAGGTGAGTGATGATCATCCTTCTAAGCTGAGCGACACGAGATTTAATCGCATCTCTGACATGTGCATATACGTACGGCACTGTAAAAATAACCACCATAACAGTCGCACGGCTATACCCAAGGGGTTAAAGACACTTCAGCATTCTTGCATAATTCCTTGTGTGTGAAATTAAAACAAATTTGTACGCTAAAAAGCGAAAGCATTAGACAAGTAAAAACAGCACCACATATTTCAAAGCAGTAAAGTGGTGGTTTCATTATTAAAATAAGCACATAAAAAACACTCACCTACGCTGCCATTTTGGAAACGATGAGGTCCGCGTAAAAAATGACGGAAAAGGGGAAACGCAAGGAATCGGAATAGGAGAGGTGGATAAGTGGTGGGAAGGGTGAAATAAGAGAAGACCTAGTCAGGAATACGCTTTTTTTTCCGTTTATTTTTTAAGGACTGTTTGGTTTTCTGTTGACGGCAGGAATATTAGCCTGCGGACTGGTAGCCCAAAACTGTACGTGGTATTATGTGGGAATATAGAGGGAACCAGGCTTTTTCTATGTCGAGAGAATTAAAAACGTTCCGAGGGAAACTCTATTGTAATAGTGAAAATAGGGGTGGAGGAGCGGGGTAAAGTGGAATATCCTAAGGAAATGGAATATCGGGCAGGGGCACTAGCTTGAGTCAAGTACGGTAATTAGTTGGGTTAGTTTTATTCTGAAATCCGTTTGTCTCGTCTAACACTTAAGTCTGTCAACACGGGGAAGAGACATGACGAGAGTCGGGAGAGGGATTTAGTAATCCGTGCTTGTTTCTAGCTTGTGAGTGTTAATAAGTATGACATGGCAGATTTGAATTGGTTTGACATGGTGCTAGAAGGAAACATCTCTGTCATCAAAAGAAAGACAAATGGTTGGAAACGGCGAGCTCAAAAGTAAATTATAATGAAGGATGGAATTTATTGCATACTTGGGTGAAAGAGCGATCGGGTGGGTCAAATGGGTTTAAAATGTCATCGACATAACATAATAAAAAATGGTAAACTGTGTGTTACTGATGGTCAGTTTCGGCCACAGTGATGTCAAACTGGTATGAGCTGAGTATTTTTCCTGTAAGAAAGCCAGAAATTTTGGAAAAAGTAACTATTTTAGAAGAGAACGAAAATGTAATCAAATAAATGTTTTAGAATACGAACTGCCTACAAGTTTATAAAGCGGTGAAATTTACAAAGACGACCGAATTATTCCTGTGTGACATCATCAAGAAATGCTGGGAAAACAACGACGGCATCAGCTTTAAAATCTATCGACGTAAGAGTAACAATTATGGTCATAAATTACTGAACATTATTAACGACGAACAGGCAGATTAAAATTTCTTTGAGAAGTGGTTAAGGGTCCTCGCGGACTAAGCCGCGCGACAAGGCGCTGCAGCCAACGAGAATGCTTACAGTATATGTAGCACCACGCACTTGGCCACCATGGCCAGTCATTCGCAGCGGCCACTGGGCTAAGGGTGCAGGTGACCACAGGACGATCATACTTTCTCCGTGTTCATTTTTCACCACGTTATCGAGAATTATCAATGAAAAACGGACTTGGACGCACGGCATGTCGCCGTGTTTTTTGGTCGCTACGACCGCTGGCCGCACAACCAAGCCGCCAAGTGCACGGGGGCCCTAAACTAGTTGTGCTGGCAGATTGGTAAGGTTGAAGGCAGCAATGAGACGGAAAGTTATTTCAGATTTATGAATTTTAGCTTGAAAATTCATAAATCTGGACTATCTTTCCGTCTCATTGCTGTCTTCGGCATTACCATCTGCCAGAGCAACAAGTTTAACCACTTTTCAAAGAAATTTCAGTCTGTCCGTCGTCATTAAAAATCTTCCACAATTTAGTACCATAATTCTTGCGCACACCCTGCTTATACCACGTTAGTTTTTAATGCTGATCCTGTCGCTGCTTTTCCCAGCGTTTTTTGACGATGTTACGTAGGAATAATCTGGACGTGCTCTTAAATTTCAACTCTATTGAAAACTTGTAACTAGTATTCTAAAATATTTATTTAATTACGTTCGCTTAGTACTTTTTTCAAACGTCGAGCTACATTACACTGTGAATACTCGACTCATACCTGCCCGACATGTGGACAGAACTGACCATCAATAACGAACAGTTTACCATTTTTTACTATTTTGAATTTTAGCTTGAACGTGTTTTTTTTTATACCGAAGAAAGAAAAACAACGACCGTATTTTCAGTTTCGAAAACAAATTAACTTTAATGTTCTTTACGTTTGCGTTGTTTCAGTAACTGCGCATGTTTTCACTAATTTAAATATTTGTTATCAAACCTATATTTCCATGCAATTCTGTTAAAACTTAATACAAAAAAGGTTTTACGTCGATACTATTGAAAAATGTGCATTCCATGTTTCGTAAAGCCAGAAAACTGAAATTCTGCTCGTCGTCTGCTGGCTATCACGTTTCAAAAACACAAACGAGCTCATTAAAATGACATGCATTAAAAAACAAACTAATATATCCACTCCAACCACCATTAAAACAGATAAACTCTTATCAAGAAAGATTATATGCACGCACAGCAAGTCTTGCATGTACCGACACGCCATATTGTTGTAGTTCCAAACTTCCGTGGTCTAAGTGGTCCGTTCGCTATACGTTGATGTTCCACCAATATAGAGTGTTAGTGTGTGAGTACGACTGAACTGTTTGTTCAGCAGCTTTCTTGGTAAACACGTATGTGTTTTAATGATGTTAGACCGGGTGAAGTTGTGTGTGCTAGAAGGTGCCCCCTGACAAGGCAAGTCTCACAATGACCTGGGAATGCACTAAAATTTTAATTTTCAGGGTCAACATTTTGCTCCTTGTTCACCTACAAACAAAGACAACAATGAGAATGATGTACAATGAAACCAAACGTGTCTTTGTTTTGTAGGTGAACAAGGAGCAAAATTTTGGCTCTGAAAATTAGAATTTGAGTACATTCCCAGGTCATTGTGAGACTTGCCTTGTCAGGGGGCACCTTCTAACACCCATTTTCGTCTGCTCACAAATTAAGCTTGCATTTAGTATGTGCTAGTTTTCTATTGTTTTTAATGTGCTGTGTTATTAAAATGTTTTGGGGAATGCACCAATAGGCGGAGTATTGAAATATGGTTATCTTTTTCAAATGTTTATTACGTACTTAAGATATTTTTTCAGTACAATTTGCAATTATTAACATCATTATTTTTTCGAATGTATTTCTTTATTTTTACGTGCACTCGTTACTGTCACGTGGAGATGCTCTTGTAGTGTAAGGGCAAGTGACTTTCCACTGTTTGTATTTCGTAAAGAATACAAACAATGGACAGTGACTTGCCCTTACACTACATGAGCATTGCCCACGTGACAGTAACGTCGCACGTAAAAAAACTAAATACATTCGAAAAAATAATAATGTTAATGGAATGCAAGGTTTCCAATGCCCAAAATTGCACCATTAAAGCAAACTAAATGAAAAACAATATAAAAGTTTACAAGTACGTAAAATAAAGACGTTAAATCTAAAATCAAAAGCAAAGCTTTCACACTTTAACAGTTTGAATTCTGTTTTGGTCTAGTCTTTTGCAATTCACTATTCAGTTTTTTGTTTGGTTACAAAAAGCATATTAGACGTGTTTATTTAACTTGACTGCACGCAGCGATTTTGAACTTAGTAAATCACTTTTTTTCCACTTTGCAATATCTTCATTTGTTTTGTTCGCGTTACATAGTAAATGTTACGGGATAGCCAACGCAATTATGGTATATTCAAAACTCAATGCTATCTAATTTCTTTCCCCGATTAGCTTTTAGGCCTAGTTGAAATCTAACTTACTTTCGACTTCAAATGTATTACTTACTTTTGTAGTCAGACCCAACTGCTCGACGTCCAAAATAAACCCAAGGGAGAGCGATAACAATCCCAAGGCCTACAGCCAAAACCAGAACAACTACTGTTAAGGTTTTCTCCTGACAGCTTTTTCTTCGCCACCATATGTTACTGAAAGAAACAGAAAACAGCATGTTGTGTAATTTAAATCAATTTCTGCAAGAAGAGAAAGAAACAGAAAATAACATGTTGTGTAATTCAAATCAATTACTGATAGAAAGAAGTTATTGAATGAAACAGAAAACAAGTTATGTAATTTAAATCAATCTTTTTTATGCCTCCAAAGAATTCATTCTGAAATACTACACGTACTATATTCGATGAATATATCTGTGAGAAGTTAATAGTATGGGTGTAGGTGATGGCTCTGGAATACATAAACTATTATCTACTTCATCTTTTATATATCCACTTTCTAAATTTGACGTGTAATCAGCCCTTGTTAACGTTTTTTCTTTTACAATAATTTGTAAAGGACAAATAATGCGATTTACTCTTGGAACAATATGTATAGCAAGGTTGCATAATGGTTAATAAAATTATCTCGTATGCCACATTATCTCGTTTGTGGTCTCAGCGGTTGTAGTGGTAGTTGTAATTCTATCATAATCAGGCGCATGATCTAGGGTCAAAGCTTGAAATAAATAAACCAATCAATCAATCGTATACCTGAGGTCCCAGGTTTGATTCAGTTATCAGCCAAACACATTGCATACTTGGCGCAAATATTTATTGAAGCTTCCTTACTGTAAAATTATAACCTAATGTAATTTAGGTTGTTTTCTATTGTCACTTTAGATGCCACCACGATATAGTTTTCACATTTACGGTAATTTATGTGTATTTTCGTAAACATCATTTTCGCCTCGATGGTTTCGCTTGTATCGCAGCTCGTCACCGATAATTCTTACGTTATTTGTAACAACTAGGATAGCCACTCGCATATGACCGGTTTTATAAAGAATTGTTGTGATTTCTCGTTTGCATGATAATACTGTCATTTCTGTGTTAGCAGTCGCCCAAGTTTTTATTAGATTTAGTAGATCCAAGTTTAAGAGACATAAAGGCCTAGATCCCATTTGCATGAACATATTGTAGCCGGAAAAAAAACATGACGTCATCAGTACTGTGCATCTTTGTTGAAAAGATAGTTCGAATCATTACTTATACAGACAGTTCATTTTGAAAGATCAAAAACAAACAAAAGAATTAAAATTTTAGATATTCCTACTTCGTACTTTAATATAATACAGATTAACGAGATGCTCACATGGAGTTCAATATAATACGGATTAACGAGATTCCCACTACGGACACACACACAAACAAACAAACAAAACTTACGATCTTAGAGCAATCTACATAACTAAGATCGTAAGTTTCGTTTGTTTGTGTGTGTGTGTCCGTAGTGGGAATTTCGTTAATCCGCATTATATTGACGCCTATGTGGGAATCTCGATAATCTGTATTATATTGAAATCTGTAGTGGGAATATCTGAAATGTTAATTCTTTTGTTTGTTTTTGATCTTTCAAAAAGAACTTCCGTGTAAGTAATGATTCGAACTGTCTTTACAACAAAGATGCACAGATGATGCAACTGATGACATCATGTTTTTACTGCCACAATATTTTCATGCTACGGGATCTAGGCCTGTATGTGTCTTAAGCCTGGATCTAACTAAATCTAATGATATTTTGGGGGACTGCTAACGGGAAATGACAGTATTTTCAAGCAAACGAGAAAGCACAACAATGCTCTAGATTAAAAATATTAATAATAAGTTTTTAATTGTGAGCCAAATAACGATCACGATGAACGACTTTAACAATGATCAAAAGGTTCAAAGGATGACCCCCACGACTGCTACAAAACTTTACCTATGCCGCCACCGATAAAAAGTTTAAGTCACACACCTCTCTTACGTATTGCAACAGACACCGCTAATCTAACAGTAGCAACCATCACAATTATAGGTCAAAAGCCATCACAATTATAGGCCTAAATAATTCTAACGCTCTCTGGACTATCAAACCAAATTTATAGCTGCAGTTTTAATTTCGTAAGTAGCTTCTGTAAAGAACTGCATTATGCAGTAGCCTATTCCTTCGTGCAACATGGGGATTAACTTAAAATTGTCATAGCTATAGGCGCATTTTGAAAACATTAGACGCAGTTTCATAATGTGGTATAAACATGTCGTCTGCAGTAAACTTTCATTTCATTTACACTGCTTCGGAGTTTTGAGGTACCAAATGCGAGATTTCCACTGCTAGTGTAAATGACTTTTGGTCCCCAGGTTGAAGGGAATTTAACAACGATTCCTTTCAAATAAAGCTAATCTGCGTCATTAATGGGAATCCATTTGCTTTCAGATCGCCAGCATTTCTATATGATTGTTAAAATGAGATGATAAAATGAAATATATTATTTAGTTGAATTATGTAATGAGACTGTTAGCTGTAAGGACGCTATGATGTTTTATTCTTCCTTTTTTTTAATTTTAATTGACTACAAGCAGGATAGTGTATCCTTCGTCGGAATTCTTAATTTGAAAGATCGATACGTTCATTTTACTTAGGCTGATGGAAACTCACAATAAAATTCCCTCACCACCAGACGTCAAACAAAATCGCCCCTACAAATTACTCTAGAAATTGACGTTTGGTGATGAGTGAACTTTATTGTAAGGAATTGCTTAACTACGCCGGATTCCAAATTTACAATGGTGAACGTTAGATTGATAAAGTTCGAAAAAGCGTAAATTCCTCTGAAATACCTGATCGATTTAAGGTAAATTCGAGCTCAACAATACTTTTCGGAATTTAAAGCTATGGTTTCCGTTTGGGGATTAAAAGCGATGGTTTTCTATTGGGGGATTTAAACTGACCTGTTTCCTGCTACGTTTTCTGTTGCGACTCTGACAACTGCAGGCATGGCGCATTTTTGCATCCTGCTATTAAGATTTGTAAGTTTTACTCTTATAGTTTTACTCTAATTCTTTTACTCTTAAGTTTTACTCCTAATGTTTTTAAGAATTTTGAATATGTTTTAAGATTTAAAATTGTTACATTTCATATCTACATAATAAGATCGTTGAACTCATGAAGACCCATGAACACGATTCTAACAATCTAAGTATCTAACAATCACTTTAATCGCGTTTCAGTCTTATGTTTATGTTTATTGAGCCTATTAGGTCCTTACACCATATTCTCACTCTTGGTTTCAGTCTTGGTTCGTGCACGAGTTATAGCTTTGCTACGGTGTCTAACAATTTCGTCTAAACCGTTGATTGTTGATGGGTAAAATTAAAGAATCCCTGTTTTTCTTTTAGTTCACTAGCATCGTACCTGGATTCGCCCGGGGATTTGTTTGACCCGTGGTTGTTTCCCAGTAGTTGCCAGTAGTTTTCCAGTAGTTACCCAGTAGTTTCCCAGTTGTTGCTCACCGGAGAGCCACTTATTTGGCGCCACACTCCAAGTGAAACGAATGGAACACTTAAACGTGAAATAAGGACTAAAGACGGAAAGCCAAAGGCACTGTGGGGTTAGCAGATACGTGCC
>JAHWFP010044540.1:0-13101 GCA_023313725.1 Lithobius niger | reverse complement strand
CTTGCATGGATTCATCTAGTACTGCAAGAAAAGGGAAAAGAGCACCTGTTTTGTTCTTGCATGGATTCATCTATAATACTGCAAGAAATGGGAAAAGACCAGCTATTTTATTCTTGCAGGGATTCATCTCGTACTACCAGAAACTTGAATAGAGCACTTATTTGTTCTTGCATGGATTCAACTAGTACTGCAAGAAATGGAAAAAGACCACCTATTTTGTGCCGGCCCCAAGATTATTATAAAAATATGCTGATTTTTCTACTCGTCTTGCGACGGATTACCATACTGGGCATGCATCCTGTTTTTTTGTCGTACAACCAAAGGTTGCTAAGGAAATATATCACAAATGCAGTTACTTTCTGGGTAGTAAATTATTTAATTCATAGCCTACCGAAATTAAACTTATCACTGTGAAATGGTTATTAGATGAAAATTCCATGAGCTTAGCGATGCTGTTTAGCATCACTGAGTTAACATCATTGAGTGTTTACATCATTGAATTAAGTTTTTATTCCTATTTTATTCCTTTTTAAGAAAATGTTTCTTTTTTTTTAAGCACGACTCTTACCCACACGCGAGCATCTGTTCTTGTAGTGTCAGCTTCGTCTTCTGTCAATTATTTCCTTCTAAACTGTACCGAAATAAACTAATCTCAAAGACGGAGATTCTGCACTCCCATGATCAGGGGCCAAATTTTACGAGCCAATACAGTTTAGCCAACCAAAACGGGCTGGCAATACGTGAGGTAAGGATCAACCACGTAACGAAAGGCGAAGCCCTTGACGCACAACCCTATCGCTAACAAGTTAACAACCAGAACGCCTTCACTTCCGCCTTTTTAAGTTTCACGCTTAGTTTTTCCGCTCGAATTTTCGTTTCGGAATAATTTGAAGCGAAATCAAAAATTGCAATCGTGGGAATAAAACCTTTCAAAAGCAACCAAAAAAAATAAAAGAAAGAGAGAAGTTAATTTAGCTTGCAATCCGGAAGTTGGAACCGGGAGTATCAAGTTTCAGCAAAAGTTTTACGCCATTTTAAGCTCATAAATGTCTGTCTCACTTCCCACGACAACTCTATTAATCACAATCCCGCACCCAAACAAACAAAAAAAGTTTAAAATTTAGGATATCAATCTAACCTAAAAATGGTGGAACTTTTAAAGGAAAAGTTTAACCTGGGTGAATATTCGCATTTATTTACGTTGAAACTTCAAACAACCCAATTACACAAGTAATAGATTTACTACTGTTTCAATTTACACGATTATTGGAATCGCAGCAAAATTTATTATTAGCGCAATATAACAAAAGAAAACCTTACAAACGAGTCTCAATCCCAAGATACCATTTGATTTAACGCACTGCAAAGTGGTAGTAGGGCGAAAAATAAGGGGATAAAGAGAGGGCTGGTTGGTTGTATGTAACATGTCGAAATTAGGGATAGCCGATACATATCGGTATCTGTATAATCTATATTTATCTGTTTCATTGTTCTCATCCGTGTTATGTCTGTTTATGTGATCAAGACAAAAATTTTATATTATTTTGTCGAAAATTAAATCGTGTACTATTTGATGCCATTGTGGTTTTTTTCGTCACCGTCAGAAGTGAAAAATTTTCTAGGTCTTAACCTTTCAACCACAAAATAATTGGATCCTATATTTATCGGTATCGGACCACCATAAGGCTTCCGATACAAATATTCGACGGTTATGCCAAGAAACGCAACAGTTTTCCCTTCAAAATTGACACCAAGCACGACAAAAGCAATAACCAAGTGAGAAAAAGAAAACCATTAGCTCAGTTTGCAATGAAAATGTAGCATGCGGTGATTCTAATACTCTTTCTAATAAGTTTTACAACAACCAACGTAAAAAATCTAACTGAGAAGATGAATGTACTGAAGCCATAAGTAGAAATAAGAATAAAAATGCTGTTATTGCTGCGCAGAACATTTTAGACAATCTCTACAGTTGGAAGCCATGCAAAACCTGAAAATGAAGTTATTTTTGTACGGAATTTAAACTTTTAGTCGCGATTTATTATTATTATCATCGGTATCAACATCGGCACCGTATCGGACCGGTTTACCCTTCATCGGTATCATATCGTATCGGTAAAAAGTCATATCGGCCGATCCCTAGTCGAAATCCGTCAAAAAGTGTGGAAAACCATTAAAATCAAGATTGAACTGCCCAAATTTAACCAGCATGCTGCATAGCCAGGGACGACGCTAAGGGGGGGCGTGCTCGCCCCACCACATTTTTGCCCCCCCCGCCCCACTCATCAGTTCAAAATAAAACTTATAAACGAAGAAAATTCTGGTTATTTATTAAGAAAACTACGTTAGTTTCTTTCAAAGCGACAAGAAGGACTTTAGGTCACATCAATAGAGCCCAGTTGTTACTGTGAGAGTTGTAAAAATCATCTTTTTTACATCTGGATTTAAAAATGTTCCAAAAAATAGGGTATGAAGCAGTGAAGAACGTTCGGTGTGAGAAAGAATTACAAGAGTGTTATTTTGAATTTGTTTGGGGGGGACCGCTAAAGTTGAATATTTCGGTTTGCCCCCCCCCCCCCCCCCCGGGGGCTAAAATTGCTGCCCCACTGCCACCTCCCCAATAAAGTGATCCTAGCGTCGTCCCTGTGCGTAGCACTGTTAGGGATTATTGTTAATACAGGTGAACCCTTGATTTTTTTAATAACACAAAATAAAACGTCAAAAGCTCTTTATTTTAAAATCAGCAATGACTTCTTAAACACTACGAAGCTTCGTTGCCTTTTAAATGTAACGTAGCTTGGAGTGCTCGTAGCTTTGGGCTGTAGAATGAGTGGGGATTATGAAAGTGGATCAAGTGGCTAACTGAGTTAACCTTCACATATTTGTTCAACTTGAACAAACCACTTCAACAAGTATTTGTGTTGCTGGGCATAAGCATACAGACCGATACATACATCTAAAGTGCCACAAAAACACTGTGAGTAATGGCTTTACAAAATTAGTCAGTCACGCTTCCCGTAAACAGGTTGCAATCGTATAATTTTCTTATTTATTTATTTACTTATATTTTTTGTGTGTGGCTATAATGAAGTATTTTAATAGTTTTTGATAGCTAAAAACATGCGTCAAAAAAGGGATTTTGACATGACGGTTAAAACCATGGTAAAAACCGGATAAACCCTGTCGAATGTCAAAAACTTATCAACACTGAAAAATTAACTCCCTGTGGTTATACCGAAAAGAACAAAACACCTCCTCCTGACTGTTATTTGTTTGTTTTCTTCACCACTCATTTTCCCTGAACCAGGGTTCTGTACAATACTGGCCGGATCCTGGATGAAAAATAGCATACGCGACTGGGTTGGGCAATAATGGCCGCCGAAAACGCCACTTATGCAACGATTCGTTATGTTGCCTCGTTCTGTCAACCGAGGTCGACACCATCTGGATACACGAACGTGTCGCTTTTTTTATCCAAAGCGCAGAGAAATAGCTTTACTGTGGCTGAGTGATAACTTTAAAACAACTTAAAAATACTTTAATACATAATAAAAAATCTGTCACGCAAAATCTACGTAAAATTAAAATTACATTTTGAAAACCGCCACTAGATGCCAATATGTGTCGCGACTCTCCGTACAAATATTCACCCATGCGATTTGCCAATTCCCGAACAGACCTCAAGATGTGGTACAGTCGTGGCGTCCATTTTGTCTACCCCCTCTAATTCGTTGTAGATCGGGCCAGATAGTTTACTAGCCATGCCTGAACACATACAGAACGAATGACGTCCATGATCAGAGAATTTTAACAAAGACGTCATTTTTTTTTTCATTTTAAAGGCACATAAATCCTTCCGGTATGTCGTGCGACGCGTTGCGAGTAGCGTTTGCAACATTTACACAGATTAGAGTTAATGTCGCAAAATAATCTCGCACGAAAGAAAAAAAAACACAAGAAAATGAATGTGTTGGCAACATTGACATACGTTTGAACTAACGTCGCAAAACTGAGTCTTACAGGAAGGCCAACACGGATGCATGTACCTTTAACTTTCTGCGCCACATGAGAAGACCCATAATCTAATATTAAGAAACGCACTGTAGTTGTAATCTTTTGAAAGCCGTAAAATGTGAAATTTATAGTAAACTGCAACGTTTCTAACCGCCGATTGAGACCATTTTTAAGAAAACAAATTTCACCAGGAGTGTTATGAAGGAGTCGTCTCCAACCAACAGAAATACACCCCATGTTCCCCCTGACCCCATGCGACCAGCTGTCGAACTAGTGTCCGTTTTTACTTTTGGGGAAACCGTACACTTAAACTTTAACTACAGAGTAAAAATTTACACTCTGTAGGTTTTTACGTAAAATGTGAAAAATATCCCATTTGCTGCGTATAATCCAAGCATGTCCCAATTCGCAAGAAGAAACGTTTAAACGAATTTCGAAGTAGTTTCGTTTCTCGAGCTGAGGCCAACCTGAGTAGAAATTGCGTGTCTTGCCTCCCGACTCTACACCAGTTCTCGCACGTACCATGAAGTTGAACGCTCGTAGCGCTGCATGCTTTGCTAAAATACAATTTTGGCGATGTTAAATTAACTGGCCTGGATCCAGGAGCTGATATCTGCTGCTTCTCTCCCACACGGCCTTATGCAAACGGTGGAAAACACAGAAACAGTTTTATAGTGTCCGCGGCTTATCTTGAGTTCTCTGGCGAACGAACACAGATGATAGATTGTGAGCTTTTAGTAGCAGAGTGCCTTGCTGATATCCAAGATGGTTACAAAAACAATGGCGGCCATCGATTAAAGCCACTCCCTCCAGGAAGACGTAGCCGCTCACAAAAATACTTGCAGGACTCAAGATACACCGCGCACACAATAACATGTATACTCTCATGGCATATGTTCGCTTCAGACTTAAAGGTACATTCCTCCCGGTTGGCTTTCCTGTATGGCTCAGTTTGGCAACAGAAATAAATACGCGTATAAATGTTGCAAAGACATTCATTTTCCTATTTTCCTCTGGTGAGAAACGGTTTTACTACATTCACTTTAACCCATGTAAATGTTGCAAAAGCTATTTCGCGCAGGAAGCTTTAATATAGGGGGAAGGTATGTCCTTTTAACCACAATCTACAAATTTAAAAAAAAACTTGTACAACTAGACTGTTGTATAGGCTACTACAGACGAAACTGACCGTATTAGCAATACAACATACGAGCATTATTGTGTACACGGCCTATCTTGAGTCCTGCAGGTGTTTTATGAGCGGCTACGTCTTCCTGGAAGGGATGGCTTTAATTGACTGCCGCCATTGTTTTTGTAACCATCTTGGATATCAACAAGGCACTCTGCTACCAAAAACATACAATTGATTATCTGTGTCGTTCTAAAGCGAACTCAAGATAGGCCGCGGACACTATAAGGCAGTACCGCCAGTGCACTTCCAGCAGAAGTGAAAGCAGTAAAACAGAAGTAGGTAACACACACACACACAAAAGTGCAAAACACCGAAACATTTTTAGACGAAATTTTTTTTTAATGTAACGTCGTAAGCCTATACAGCGTTAATCTGTTAAATTAAAACGGACACAAATGTTGTGAATAAATATGACTGACGTCATATAGGGCAAAACTTGCATGACGTCATTTGTGTACGGCATCAATGCTGCACAAGTTGACGATATATGTAATGGACGGCAAACGGACGGCACTGGTCGAATCTTAATATTTTCCGTTGGTAAACATCCATCGGCAAGTAAACATATAGAAAAAAACATTCCAACTTGTCCTCAATGATATATTAATCAATATAAATAAGCCTATTATCAAATCAAGTGGGATATCCGGCAACAACAACTGATAAGCCTTTATAAAACCTAATTGACTAATGTCCCCAATACTTTTTACATATCCGCTCGAATATCAAACTGATTTACAATTATAGTTGGCGGATATTTGCAGGTCAAAAAACGACGGGAATCTGCTAGTGAGCGATACAATTCGAACGAATTGCCCACTGCCGCACATTTGTATGGCTTTTTCCTACTTGTTCGGCCATGCGGAGAGGGACAGTTAGAATTTACCGCAAATGCAAACGCGGAAACGAGTTTGTTTTCCTTGCATTGATTTGTAGAACTATATAATATGCAACAAATTGCTCCTTAAATTTTACAAAGTCCAAATAAAAGACACGTTCGCACCCTAAAAGTGTGACACGATAAATTAATAAGGCGACCAGAAAACTTGTTCAGGAATTCCGTAAAGTTTCGGGCGTGTTAAGTAATGATATTTAATCAAGTCATGGTCCGTCGAACGCAGGATCTACGATCACGGTCAAGACATCGGTAGGTGTTGAAAACTGGGTGGAATCTGTCATCACGTGAGTGTTAAAGCCTCTTCCCTGGTATTCGAGGACATCCTACAATTTTCTCACGGTAATTTCTGAGGCGTATGGTTCATTACTCGAATTTACACCCATCATATTGAGGTCTGTTTGTCTGAGGTCGTAATCACAAATCACTTACCCAATCAGACTTGATTCGTAGCTAACCCTGCCCTTAGGGCGGTTGATTTAAGTAAAGTTTATTTCAATGAAATGTTTTTTGGCCAAATGAGCAAAGCGAGTGAGGTCAAATACTTGACAATTTTGTGTGTCTGTCTGTATGGGAAACGATAACATTCGCAATTTTGTTCTAGTAAGGAAGTTTTTGTGCAAGAAATTGGGTACCCGGACACATACGTACCGGATAATTAGGCACAAGACACTTTATCACCCAAATTTGTAGGTACTGGACAAATAGGCACTCACATATAGGCCTAGACACTGGACAAATAGGCACCACGTTTTTAATTTTTTTTTAATATTTGGGGTGGATTGCCCCCAAATTGGCGAGTGGGGGAAGAAAAAAAGTTTTGCCATAAAATGTTCGTAGCGTTCAAAACTGCTAAAGATTTGTTGGCATCTAGATGGCGCCACTAGATGGCGCCACGGTATTTTCGTACTTTTTCACTCGGTAACAGTGCTACTTAAAAGACGAAGCACCGGTGGTCACCAGTTTCCCCAAAAAATTAAGTCGTCCAAAAAATTAGACGAAAGTGGAATTCCCGTCTCGCCAAATTCCATTTCGTTGAATCAAAATATTCTTTACAAACTTCATAGGAGAAAGGTTAAAGAATCCTTCCTAACTGGAAGGAATTTGTGATAGTTGGGGTTTTTGATATGTCATACGTTGAGCCGCAACGTGCAAGGCATGCAATATGTAAAAATTAAAACACTGATTAAAATTCGGCGGAACGGATTCGGTGAAACAACCACCCAACTCCTCCTTTTATCACACATAATATGTGATATTATATAGCATATGACATGAATATGATATTACCCACGAGCGTTGGCGGCGATGGAATGTTGTATGTTGCAGCTTGAGATATGAGAGAAGAACTGGGTGGTTGTCCTTCAGTGCTTTCGTGAGGAAGGGTTATTCCGTAAGGCTGCACCGATACCAGTACAGGATTGGATCGGTAGCCGATATTTGCGGTATCGGTAACTTTCACAGAAATATCGATAACTCTAGAACCGTTCGAGATAACGACATGCGGTTTGCGGCATTTTGCTCAAGAAACCATTGAGCTCTTCCTAGCTATGTTTCAACTGTTGGTTAAAACATAGCTACGAAGATACTTTTTATCATTGATAATTATTGATACTGATCATTATTTTTTTTAAATTTTAATAATTATTGGGCTTTTGCACATAACTACATCGCTGATGAAAAATTGGGAACACAATTATGGATATCGGTATTGGCAGCGGCAAAAAAATTAACACCAGTTCGGTATTGGATCGGTAAAGTTGGTATCGGTTGCAAACTATATTAGGAATAATACCGTATCTCCAACGCGGAAGTGCGCAACGTACGTTTCGCATGACATTGTGCTTTTATTATCTAGTTACCCAAACCACGTGTTTTCCTAGTTTACAAAACTCTGCTCAAACAGCTTTAAAATGTCAAGAGTTAGAGAATACGAGGTCAAGCACGCTATAGTCACGGGGACCTTTGATCTCTACGAGCAATCTAGAGTATACGTGTCTTTCTGCGTGAGCGGAGTGACAATGGCTGCAACACGAACATTGGCAAGTTCACAGAATGCACCCATGAATCTTGCGGGAATAAAATAAAGTGCCTAAGGGTTGGCGAGGCCAAATGCAATGATTGCACCTTCAACGTCCATTACTCCTTCTTGATAAAAAGGTCGACAAACAAAACAAACGTAACAAGTCACAACCAGTCCTTTGGCGACCATTGTCCTTTTTGTTCGACCAGGGATGACAAAAGATTCGCCTCGTTCGCGCCGACCGAATGGTTTATAAGATCAGATTCCAATCAGATAAATGTGGGAACGAACTGTCCGGTTAAGTTACAACCTTCAAGGGATATCGCAACTCCCTCCAACCTTCGAAGCATTCCGTCTTAAACGATCCTACGTAATTCACCCTGAACTCACGACATGAGAGATGCTACCTCCAAGAAACTGTTATCATTCCCCACTACGTAACGTCCAATTAAATATCTTCAAGCTCGAACTCTGACTTAGTCAATGGCTTTGCGTAGGATTTAAAGAAGGCTATTGTTCGTTTTCTTTTCTTTTAACTTGTAAGATCAGCAATAACGCGGGTGAGGTTGACCCTGTTGATGTCTCCGATTGTGTACGTTCAAAGTTCAGTACCGTGATCATTGTCCGGGTAGTACGTTTACCTTGAGTGCGAAGGTAAACAATGTAATTCTGTAAAAAATATGTATCGCTGGCTTCTCTTTTTATCGATTATCGCTTCACAGGGGTGTTGCCACCATGATATTTTTTTTTTCACATTTCAAATTAACTTTTTTTTTTAACTTTTCTCCCCCACAGCTTAATCGATAGATTTTCGCCACGGACCTTGTGAGTGATTCCATGGCACCTCGAAAAACATTTGAGAAGATCAGCTCAATGGTCAGTAATGGGGCGTCGGACGAACGTCTAACTGGAAAATCGTCTAATGGGATAATTGTCTAAAATCTGCCTAAGTAAAAAATCTGGAAAAGCATCTAAACGGAATATCATATAATGGATAATTGTATAATGGATAAACGTCTAACCGCGGTTTCTGATGTTATATGTATAGCCGCAGCGAGCGAGGCAGGGATATTAGACGATTTTCCATTATACGAATTTCCAGTTAGACGCTTTTCCATTATACGAATTTCCTGTTAGACGATATTCCGTTATACTGTTTTCCGGTATACGTTCTTCCGATTATGCGATTTTCCAGTTACACGATTATCCCTCGCCCCACGGGCTACTAGCCAAGTAACGCAGGATCGAATCCCACGGCAGACTAAAGCAGGGTTCATACTCCTATCTGAAAATGAATATCCCCGACTACCCCTGATTTTCCCAGACTTATTTCTTCAAATATCCCTGACCAAAACACTTTGCACTTTTTAATTTAACTTTTCAATTAAGAGTCAACTGCTTACTGTGCAGGCCTGGCATCGTAACTTATACATCTGGATGGCAGCTGCAAATTTTTTTTACTTAAAAAATTGGGCAAGAAGGTAGTAGCAAATCGAGTGGAATTTACGAGACCACACGGTTCATACTAAAAACGAAATTCTAAAAATGAAAAAAAAAAACGGATCAAATAAAAAGGCTAAAATAAAACACAGTTCATTCGAAAAAAAGAATGTCCCTGACTATCCACAAATTTTCCATGACTTTCCCAGTCGGTATAAACCCTGTAGCCTAAACATGGGACTTTAAAAAAATTTTATGAACTTATGTGATTTTCCCTCTCGATTTTGTATGTACAGACTCTTCAATTTATTTTTTGTTTTCAACAGCGGCTTCGAAATTCATCGACTGCTCCTGTATAGTTGCCCGAGCTTCCTTTACACTTTGGATTATTGCATTTGATGACTCAACTTAAACACAAATTTAAACTATGCCTGCGAAGTTGCTGGAGTGCGTTAAAATTGTAAATATTTTACTGGGCTTTTTTAATTTATTTTTTTCACATATTTCATCTAATTTCAAACATTTCCGCACTTTTCACAATGGTAACATACCCACTTTCGCCTGGCCTACAATTCAACTATGGCAGTACCTAATTTTTTTAATAATTTTTTTTAGCCAAACGAAAGCATGGTTTGATCCCTGTTATACACGAATTCTAATAAGAGAAGAAGCAAAACCGCGGATTCGAACAGGGAAACCTGACTGGTAATGACAGTGAGGGACCGTGTCAGTCCCCTTGACAGTCAGAGCCGAGATCAACAACATCCTTAGGCCACTTTGCGGTTGTTGTTTGACGCGCACGCAGTGTTAGCCATAACGCCAGCAGGAGAGAGGGACAATTTTGCTAGGCAAATCCCATCGGAAATCCTAGGCTTTTTCACATGCCACAATCGACATGAGCATGACACACCACAGGGCAACTTGGCTGAGAGCTCTGCCACTGTTCACCTATCACGATCACTTTAGTGTTCATGGGTGACCAAGAATTGCCCTTCTTGCATGACCACTCAAAATGAAATTCTCATACATCTCAACGTCTCTACGAATGTCTCTATTTTCTTTAACTTTCTAGTATTCTTGCAACAACAACTGACTACCAAATTGCCACGTGTTGACCTTTTCACTGAAGAACTGGATATTTTTTTAGTTGACCAGTTTTTTTTTTTTAAGAGGTTGTGAAGACAGTCACAGGATGGTTCCACAAGCGGCCTTCGGTCGTCACTATCCCCTCATCCATCAACGGAAAAGGTTTTCGCCAACCAACCGTGTCATCACGTCCGGTGCCCCAGAGGCATCCGTCAGTACCCTTCTAATTTAAGATGCAAATCATTTCAATAAACAGTGGATCAGTTTTAAAGGGAAATAATTGAAGTCGTAATTTGCTTACATGTATACAGGTTCCTGGCCTCCACTCTGGGCCATGAACAAAACAGTTTGAAGCTTACCTGGGTGTGTGTGTGGGGGGGGGGGGGGGGAAGGGGGATTGAGGCTTAATGGCTCGTCGACTGCTAGGTCATTAGCGCCACAACCTCAGTCATAGTGCAGTGGTCCGGGTTCCCACACTGCTACACATTGGTAACCGTGACCACTGCACTGTAACTGAGGTTGGCGCTATTGAGGTTTAAAGCCCCGACTTATGTACGGATGCATTTTTTTTTCATAAACAGTTCAGATGGGCGGGCCGGATCTCGCTACGAAATTTCGTTACTTAGCGCCCACTAGTAGTGATTACGTGTAAATTAACTTTATTGCTACTCTGTTGTTGTAGTTAGGTTAGGTTATACCACGCGCAATGGCTGTTTGCTGTGACGTCCATATCACGTGACTGGGCTAGTCCAATCAGACGGCCAAACAGCCGTTGTTCTCGTTCGTCATTGGCTAACTCATGGTGACGTCACGGCAAGCAGCCATTGCGCATGGTTTAGGTTAGGTTCATTTTGCAATGAGAACCAGACAACCACCCTTCCACACGCGCGCTTTAAAAGTCCGGCCCTCGATCCTAAATTTTAATATTTAGAAAAAAAAATGGTTTGAAAACGCACCGAGTTCCAGTCACTACACAATGGAAGCTGAGCGTGTTCGGGGCTGGTAGTTTTTGAATGTTGCATAAAATCAGGGGGTCAAGTTGTCTCATTTCCTCTTCAAATTAAAAAAAAGTAAATGCAAGCTATTCTCACAATTTAGTCTTCACTGCCGACAGTCTGATGCGATTAAAGGTGCTAATATTGGTTTTGCATTTGCAACATTATTATTGCAACCTCAGTTTTACAAAATTGCCTCTAACATACGTATGTCATTTTTCCTGGTTCTCCCCGAGCGTTGACAGGGTTTCGTTCGAGGGGTCCGACAAAGGCTTGAGTATGTGTGTGTGTGATTTGGGATGATTTACTGATTTACACGATTTACATTGAATTACTCTTGATTTACACTTGATTTACTGATTTACCAGTGATTTACTTCTGAGTTATTGATTTATAATGATTTCCTGATTTACTGATTTACACGATTTACCCTTGATTTATTGATTTACCAGTGATTTGCCCTTGATTTACTGATTTATCAGTGATTTACTGACTTACCTTTGATTTACTGATTTACAGTGATTTACTGATTTATTGATTTGCCAATCCGTAAATCAGACGGTTGTCACGATTTACACGCTTGTCGGACCATTCGGTTTCGTTACGTTAGTTCAAACTACGGAAATGTTGCAAAAGTTAGGAGCGTGGCAGAGCGAAAATAGCGCGAGTGTCTGTCTGTCCCTTGAAACTTTATTTCTCTTTCTATCACGCTATAGTATTAAACATGTGTCGTTGTCTTCGAACCCCTCCTTAACTCTCACTTACAAAATTTAAAAATACGCCTACTAAATATAAAACAAGTATCGGAATTGGTCAGACTTGTCCAACAAACCTTGTGTCCACGTCAATTTAAGTGGACAGACATTTCCTGTGCGATGAAGGGACAAATTACCCGTTTTTGTTCGACCAACTCTCGGGCTATAATGACACGATGAACTTCAACTAATTTTCTCTACCCATCGTAAAACAAATCATTAAAGCCCACTTGAAGGAACTTGAACTGCACGAAGGCCTGCCTCGAAATGTCACTTTTTTTGGGGGCCCACACATATGTTTTGAAATGGCCAAATCCCAGTCGATGGCTGCTGCGCTCAATTAATTTTTATGCCTCACAAACTTTTACGATGACCATTCACGAGCCCGTAACTGTAATAAGAAAATAAGCTCATTAGGATTCCTTACGCTAAATGGCCGTATTACGTCCTTTCGGAAATTAACTCTCTTAAGTTTTCAGAAATTTACGTATCTTAATTTTTTTTTTATCAAAATGAATTTAGCTTTTAATTTTTTTAACATACTTGAGCATCTACCAAAATTAGTCTTTATACCGGAAACTGAGAGTAGCTGGTAATCCCAATCGTTCTTGTATTTGATATGTGGCCTGCAGTTCAAAGCAACAAAAATGTGAGAAAAAATGTAACCTTGACAAAGAGGGTTAAGGTCATCGAACTAAAAA
>JAHWFP010044539.1:0-12255 GCA_023313725.1 Lithobius niger | reverse complement strand
AAGTCGTGCCCTTTTGTGAAAATTTGACCTCCAGTAACATTTCCCAAAAAATGCCCTGTGTTTGATCATCTGAGTTACGGGGCCTAGAAGATGAAAGTTAGTATTGCGAAATGATTTTCTCGTAAACAGACGGTCTCCCAAGACTCAAGATGCTGTTACCAACTTCATTTTAATGTCCAATCTCCAACTCCCTCAGTTTCACTAAATTTTTTTTATTTCACATTTTGCTTTTATTGCGCGTATTCAATTTGTAACAATCCTCTAATAATTATTTGTGTGTCTCTGGCCTCAAAGTAGACCTTGAGAATCACAGCGGTTAGGCTACTGAAAATTATTTACGTGGTTCTCAGAAGCGCACGCATGGTTTTTTTTTTTCTCAGCGCATGAAACGTTTTTTAAACTATTGTCTAAAAAAAAGTACCAATCACGCATCAGCACTTTCACCAAACATTACCTGGAGCCGATGACCACAGGAGCTCATCCCCCATTCACATGTTCACCTAGAAACGAATCTAAGGATCGTTCAGAGGCGTGTCACAACTAAAAACTTGGATCTGAAGAATGACTTTTTTCAAACGTGCAACTTTTGTACGCTGATCTTCGTATTAACACATAGGTATTGTACTCGACAACAAAATGTAGGCTACCGATTTCGTTTTGTTTGGTAAAAAAACTACCGCCCGCTCACATCAATTTTTTGTAGTACCATTCCCGAGAACCACTGAATTAATTTTTAGCCGTTTTAAGAAGAAATAACCTTGCTAATAACGAATTTTAAAAGCATGATTGAGAAAAAGAGAACTTGTGATTTAGAGATTTTGGTGTTAAACAAATTCCGTCTTTTTCAGATGATCCTTCAGGGATGATAGAGCCAGGTCCTCGCTATTCCAGCTACAGATATCCCACTAACTATCGTCGTCCTTATGGATATCCTTATGGTTATCCTGGTGGAATGTATCCTGGAGGAGGTGGAATGTATCCCACTGGAGGAGGTGGAATGTATCCTGGAGGAGGTGGAATGTATCCCACTGGAGGAGGTGGAATGTATCCTGGAGGAGGTGGAATGTATCCCGCTGGAGCAGGTGGAATGTATCCCGCTGGAGGAGGTGGAATGTTTCCCTCAGGAGCAGGTGGAATGTTTCCCACTGGAGGAGGAGGACCCCAAACTGGAGGAGGAGGACCCCAAACTGGAGGAGGAGGACCCCAGACTGGAGGAACATTTCCTATTGGTAGTGGGGGCCAAAATCCAGACGGAAGTTATGGCGAAGTCATTGGCCCTTCTGGTGGAAAAAAATAGACGACTCAATTACATCAGTTGTTTTTCAGAATTTCTATGCTTGGTTTGAATAGGCCATTGTAATTTAACTGCAAATCCAAATAAAGATACTTTCATTTGTAATGGTGCAAATCCAAATTGAGACATTTCCAGTTGTAAATGGTGCAAATCCAAATTGAGGCATTTTCAATTGTAAATGGTGCAAATTCAAATAAAAACATTTTCATTTGTAAATGATGCAAATCCAAACTGAGACTTTTCAATTGTAAATGGTTCAAATTCAAATATGGTAAAAACATTTTCATTTGTAAATGGTGCAAATCCAAATAAAGATGTTTTCATTAGTAAATGGTGCAAATCCAAATAAAGACAGTTTCAATTGTAAATTGTGCAAATACCGCAATGTGAAAGACAGCCAAATACTTTTAACTACTGGCTTTTGTTGCTTCTAATGTTTCAACTGCTTGTTATAATCCAACTTTGAACAAATTTATCTCAGTCCTCAAATACTCATACTATCACAATTCTTTGCCACAGGGGCTTGACGTCCGTCGCTCGCGCGTCGCGTGGATGCACTCTATACATATAATGAAAGGGGTGCAACCAGCCAGAAGCCTTATCGTACAACAATTGTGCCTTATTAAATTTTACGTTTGCGCGCTATAGGGCAGTGATATAACGTAGTATTTTTGTATATAACTCTATGGTGGAGCCGGTAAATGGGTTAGCTGCAAGGGGCACTGGAGGGGAAAAAGAACGGCGTCTTACTGAAGCCAATGCTATTAGACTGGATTTCTTAAGTTTATAACACGCGATTGTTGTTGTTGGAGAAATAACGTTTTTTTAAGCCTAAGAAATCCGCTCTCAAATCACTGTCTTGACAAGAAATGCCGTTGGTTTCCCTTACCTTTTAATCTAGTGCCTCTTGTAGTTATGCCCTCTAGATGCTATCTCGTAGGCAATATGACGTCACTTGACGCTGCCCTATCAACATCATTGGAACTCGCATGCACGTCTTTATTGATAACTTGTCTCACGTTCGAAATCATTGTCCAGAGTGACCTGAGAAGCGTTTTAACATCGAGGTAACAGCCGCGGCCATTACCGGAAGTTGACTGGAATTGCAAAAACTGAAAAGCTTTTCAGAATGCTCTGGACAACTTAATGGTACAAATAATGACTTAGAACTTGGAATATGTTAACAATAAAGACGTTCATTGCGAGTTCCAGTGATTATAATAGTGATAAGAAAAAAAAAAAGGATTTTTCTACGATAAGGCTTCTTGCTGGTTTCAGTACTTTCATTACATGTACAGTGTCTGTATCCACGGGACGTGTGGACGGCAAGCCCCTGTGTTTTTTTACATGACTCCTGGAGTGTCTTCTATCAGAATCCAATCTTTGATGTTGAAAGAACTCAAGGGTAATTCACTAGCTCTTATACGACGTGTTGGACATTTCACTAAACTTGCATTATTCACCACGTCGAAATTCCACCGCGAAATGCCACCATTACAAAATGTCAGCCCCACCGTGCAAAAAGGCCATCTGTTAGAATTCTACCTTATATGATTCTAAAAAAAAAAACGCGTTCAAAATTATTAGCTCATACCCACGCTCGCTGTGGCTGTAATATCATCAGAAACGGCTACTAATCACAAATTTCGTTAAGTAGGAATTCTTCTTTTATGAAAGAAGCACGTCCACTTACAGGAATTTGTGATTAGTAGCAGTTCTGATGTTACATGTATAGCCGCAGCGAGTGTTGGTAGCATGAGCGAGGCAGGCACACGAGTTAATCTATGGGTTGGAAATGAAGAGCTTGGCAGAAAATTGTAGATAATTGCATTGATTCATTTTCGCTGTAGACGATGCGCAAATCAGATTATTGTTTTGTTCAGCTGAGGTGGTTGAATGGACGTGTCGCAAACACCTATGCACAGTTCGCCTAGTGAATTAGTGCGCAAAAAGGATGTCAAGGAACGCATTCTGACACAAATTGAATGTGCCCGGAAAAGATGGATTTGCCACATTAAGCCTTTGCGAGCGCTGAATTTGTAACCATGCTTACTAATAGTATTATGGCATGATAGTCTAAAAAAAAAAGTGGCATCTTTGTTGGTGGCATTTTTTGACATGGATTTGATCACATGCGGTGTTAATGATTCATTAAATTTTCAGGTGACCTCTTGATTCACAACCTGAAATAAATCCTGCTGAACTGTCTCCGATGATTCAGTCAACACTAACATTACATTTTTGTTAACATAACAGAAATAGGGTTCAGCAGTATGAAGCAACAGCCATCTTCTCCAAGTTTGGGATGGAAATGCTAAAATAAATGTGACAGGTAGCTCAGAAATTGCTCCTCAATGCAGTACGAGATGCACGAACCCCTTTGAGGCCATACTCCACCAAGGAAATTTACTACATCACCAACCTAAAATTTATTAAACCTTGCTTAAAGGGATATACCTTCCAGCGCCATTTTTCTCGACCCTCCACATCAAGTACGGCCCCAAAGGTCTAATTCCTTACCGTTAGTCAATCCATTGGTAAAAATCCGTTTTAAAATGTGTCGTCTAGGAGATTTTCTGCTGAATAATTGTTAACTTTATTTACTGTATCGTACACGTATATGATGCTTTGCGCGCTTACAATAATCGTGACGTATGTGCTTGTACTAATTTTCTAATAATTACCATGAGATAAGGGCGCGTTTATGCAGCTAGAACTCAATCGCGATGGCAAAGGTGACATTGCCATGGTAACTACGCTGAATGGATTAGCTAAATCCGACATCGTTTGAGTAAATACTTGCAGTCTTATAATCCGTGCCAATAATATAAGAATTCTCCATGACGAAACAATTTTCCCAAATGCTTCTGAACTCACGTTATTTGCTGTTTTCGTTGCGAGGCAGCAGACATAAAACCGCCACCATGTTGGAATTTGAGGTGATTTCTAGCTTCTAGCTGCGAGAATGCAAAAGCGAGTGATTGCGTAAACGAGCTCTAATGAGGTAAAAATTAAAATTAATTATTCCAATAGATCGCCGAAGCAAAATTATAAAACACTAGCCTAGAAAATTATAAATTGTGACGTTAAAATACGAGAATCATTCCGGTTTGTAACGACACAATCTTTAACTTGATGCTGTTTCGTGTACTATTCCCAAAGCCAACCGAGACAGCAGTTACGTTTATCGCTGCGAGGAACGCAGCTACCCCAGCCGACCTTGGCTCTTGTAAATGCGCGTATGGCGATCTCCGCGTGGCTGTTACAAGGCAAGCGGAATGTTATAAGGCAGGCCGGGTGTCCCTCTTAAAATATATGAACGACAAAAAATATGTTGCAGCTGCCAATTCGTGGAAAACAAAACACTGTATCATGTCTGTGAAGTATGAATGTTGTTTCATATAGGTGGGCTGTTATCCAAGTTTAGATTGAAACAAACACGTGTGTGGGCTAGCAGGTTGTGGACACATTTTAATCATGACAAGCCTATTTATCAACTTTACAGTCAATGGTTAAATGTCAGTATGGCAGTAACGACAATAAACATAAGTATGGCAATCCTGTGCGGAGTGGGTATGGGGTTGACATTAAGGATCTGGGTATTGCTACCATTGTCGCGCTATAAGTAACGAAGCGACAATGTCAAAAACCAAAACTGGTGAAGTGCAGCCAAGCTGAGGATGGTTCGGCCCTTCAAAGGAGAGATACCAACACACAAAAACATTCTCCAAGTTAATGCTACCGATAATCCTACAGACATTAACAAAAAGTACCTTTCACATTGCTGTAGAAAGTAGAGATGCTCAAGTTTTGCATTTGACACTAAAACTATTACTGGGGGGGATTTATTTGATGTCATTTTTCTCCTTTCCTTTTCTGGCTTGGCCTACCCCCCCCCCCCCCCACCCTTGACTATCCTTCGAATTGGTTCAAATTCAGTCTGTTCTTCAAGTAACGTAAAATTCGAAGAAATTAATACACACATTTTATCAGAAATTTTCTTTTATTCGATTTTCTCTAGGCAGTCAAATCAGTTGAGTTTTATGAAATAGCTTTATTTAATAATAATAATAATAAAGTCAATTTACCCTGAAAGTACGCAGGGATGGAATCGGAAGGGGAGCGAGCCACTAACACCGATCCAGGATGAAAGTTAAGAAGAACGAGAAAATCAGACGGGCCGTTTGAGAAAAGAGTGTAGATTTTCCTTGGATAGTCTACAACGAAACAAGGCCAAAGAGGGAGCAATGACGGTATCAAAACCCAGGGCATTCCAAATGTGAGCCACCCTCACAGAAAAGAAATTCGTTCTACAATCTAGACGAGCGGAGGGAATGGAAACTTTCCAGTTATGTCCCCTACCTAGTACGGGTAATGGTCGGGGCCAGATCGAAAAAAAGGTAAAATGACGTCAAGTTGCTGGGGGAGTATTCGATAGGTTAAGATATGGTCGAATCTCATCCTTCGAAGTTCGAGTAATTCAAGTCCAAGAAGGTCGAGACGAACACGGTAAGGTTTGTCACGGAGGCCTGGGAGCCTGTTAGTGAAGCGTCTCTGGACAGCTTCAATCGAGTCAATGTCATCAAGAAGATAAGGCGACCAAACAGAAGTTGCATATTCTAGTATCGGTCGGACAAATACTTTAAATGCCCACACACGTGTCACGTGTGTCACGTGCGTCAGGTACCACACCCCTTGAACAATCAGTAAATGGTGCATGACCAATGGCGGATCTAGAATTTCCTGGAGGGGCGGTGGGGTGGGGGAGGGAGCTGCGGCATGCCAGTTTAATGTCAGAGGGGTGTAGGAAGCAGTGCAACCTTGCCCAGAGGGTTCTTTTACATTTTTGGCCTTTTTTACTGCCTTTTCTTGCTTCTGGAGGATATGCTTGAAGACAAGTTTAGGCCATAAAACAACTGCTGTTGTCAAAATATACATTTAGCAGAAGACACCTGATCTGCAGCTGGTTTAAAGCCGTTTTAATTTCCTTCAAAACCTTCCTTAGCCTTAAAATTCACTTTAAAAAAATTCTCTATTCAGTATAGGGCTTCCTAAGAAAAAAAATGACCCCTCAGGGCAGAGGTGGATAAGTAAACAAACAATTTTGAAGGTCAACGCAAAAATTTGAGATGGGGAATTTTTTTTTCATCCAAGCATGGCATGAAAACAACGTGTTTTAAAAATGAGTGGTGAAGGGGGTGTGATCGCACCCAGTGCACCCTTCTAAGCACACCACGGTACACGACCAAGGCAACTTAAAGAATCGTATTTGTATTTCACCTAAACTTAGCTCAAACTCCAAAGAGTGCTTCATTGTTTCGGTACCATCTAATCTTCGGTCTCTTTGACGGATTATGGCACACTTTACAGAGACATTCATCCAAGGATTAGCATTAATCTGGATTTACAATCATCCGAGAGCACGTGTGCATCAATTTTCACACTTTGATCTTGGCTATACTTTGCACTGATGTCCATTAAGTCATCTCCAATCCTTCAGATTTTCCAGTCAACTAAATTCAGCTTTCAACTTATTAACGGTTATGGGAAAATCAACTCTTCATGTTTGTTTATTCGTCTGAGGGGCCTAGACACTTTTAAAGAAAACTGGGTCCATTTCCAGAAAAGGTAAAGATATGCACCATCACTCAGGAGGCAGTAAAGATGAAACAAGAAATTAAAACCGGGTTTAATTTTTTCTGAACTTTCATACCACTTTGCTCATGAAAGCTTCTAAGCCTCAGGGGTCATAGGAACAGAATTGATATTGGGTTACTTTTCTCGTGCACGTTGGTGTGTTGGCATTCTACTACATGGCGCCGCATGTAATGAGGCTTATTTGAATAATTAGGCCTGAATTTGAACGAAGTGAATTTGAGGCCTGAATTTGAGAGAAGTCTTATATTTGAGTAATTAGGACTATATTTGAACGATTATCTCGATACTTGAGTAATTGCACCTGTATTTGAGCGACTAGTCCTATATATCAGTAATTAAGCCTAAATTTGAGCAATTAGTCCTATACTTAAGTAATTATGCCTGTATTGAACAATTAGTCTTATGTTTGATTAATTAGGCCTATATTTGGGCGATGGGCCTATTTTTGAGGAATTAGTGTTTGTATGAGAAATTAGGCTTATACTTGAGCGATTAGTCCTATATTTGAGTACTTAGGCCTATATTGGAGCGATTAGTCCTATATTGCGAAATTCAGCCCACAATTTGCATTAGTAATTATTTGCTAAGCAATCTTTAAATGATGGGCCAAGTTACGCCAATACCTTTTCCTTAGGACACATAATGACACAATCACAATTGGAACCCCTGGTTAACCGTTGGGTGCCATTGCCCCAAGTAACAATTATCTCCCTCCCATCTCCCGCCCGTGTTTCTATTGAAAATTACAAGTTTTACTGTTCAATCACCAGTGAGACTTGACGGTCGTGGATCGCTTTGATTTTTACATCCCTTTTCTCTGCAATCTCCGTTAAGAACGCCCTGAGAGCAGGAATTAGCAAGGTTCCTCTTTCCTGTTTCTAGTTAAAAGTGTAATGGAGTTGACAATGGCCACGTTACCTAGGACCCAAAACAACTACTCATGGCAGCTGCCATCAGATTCTCCCATTCCCACTGTTGTCTGGCAAACACAGTCAATGAAGAATTACTCAAGATGAACATGAACATTCTAGTACGTATTGCAGCACGACGCATTTAAGTCGGCGCATTTAAGTCGGCAATAGTTTGAATTTCCACAACAAACAGCTCAAATAGCAGCCATCGAAGTACACACAGTCTCGGTGATTTGCCTTCAACATGGTGGACGTGCGCAATGTTTTCCTTTAAGCAACAAAGTTAATTTACGTTAATTCTCGTCAAATAACGTTACAATCCTGTATAGGGATTTCGAGATCCAGCCTCCGCTTCATTTTAAAGATGGCAAACTTCAAATATCGACCTCTCAATTGCCTAGGGAAGGGTCAGCTCCCCAAGAGATATTTAGCAAACCAACAGATAATTATTTAGAAGAAGACCCGATCATTCAACCACACATACATTTAGGTTTGAAGAGACGAACTAACCACGACTTAAAGGGCAATTACATCAATTTTGACATGCATGTTTTACTTTTGGATCACTTACATATTATACTAAACCCAAGAATTAAGGTTGGAATACGTTACGTACGTCCGATACAACAGTTTAATTACTGCATCACCAAAACACGACACGGAGACCGTCATTGTTTTGCTGGAATGCGCAGAAATTAATGCTGACAGATGGAAGTCATTGATTTCGACTCGCAGCCGATTGAGATAGCTCTGTTGGCTGTGAGAGCTCAAGCGTGTTATGGCCTTAGCTGGCCACTACTGTCGGCTACTCACAGCCAACACAGCTATCTCAATCGGCTGCGAGTCGAAATCGATAAGTACCACCTATCAACATTAATTTCTGCGCGTTCCAGCAAAACAATGGCGGTCTCCGTGTCGCGTTTTGGTGATTAAATTGTTGTATCGGACGTACGTAACGTATTAACCGTAATTCTTGTGTTTAGTTATTTGTAAGTGATCCAAAAGTAAAACATGCGTGTCAAAATGGATGTAATTGCCCTTTAATAACATAGCTTCTCTCCTACAAGAGCTGGTCCTACAAGAGCTGGAGAAACCTTGTGCCACTGGACACACATAGCTGTACGCTACATCGGCTGTGATAGCTGAAAAGACAGCAACGAGCGGGTATGCTCCGCATTTAAAGCGAAGACGCTGCGGAATAATTTCCAGCATGCAATGTCTCGACTTCGGGTTGATTTCAGTCGTTTCGGCTCTTCAGGATCTGTCATAGTAGCTCTCCTACAGGGACGCACTTGGGCTCCAGCCCAACTTTTGGGACGGGTCTGATCAATGAGGCAAAAACATAGCCGCAATCCTTCCATACTACATGCAATTGTTTTTCAAACTTTGGTAATTTAGGTTACATTTAAATTCCAAGGAGTCAATCACGTTCTGTGCGTTTTCAGCATTAAGAATATGAAACTCGTTAAACAATTATACAAAGCATTAACAGAGAAAAAGCTCTCGGAAACATCATGGAATTATGGCCTTCATGTCAAAACAAACATTAATAAATCGATATGGTTGATTTAGAAGGAGCATAGAACAGGGCTGATTCAATAGATTAATCATGAGAAACTCACTCGAAAGCGTCTTAAATAACAAACTCTGTTGGGACTGGAATTTACAGCCGTCCGCTCTCTTGAAATTCTCTGACGATTTCAACAAGTTTTACAGAGCATAAAATCAGGAGTTTATATCAGTTAGATATCGTTTGGACTGAAAATGACACACAAAAATCACACGGCAGAGAAATTTCTTCAAGTAAGTTACTCGTTCTTCTTTGGAGCCATTTCAAATTGTCGCAGCAAAAAAATTATTGGTAGCTAATATTTCACTTAGGCTGTAATCTAAGGATGTTTAAAGGATTAATACGGTTATTTACAATAATCAGCATTTTTTGACTCTCTTAAATACAAAAATAACAAATAGCATCCGGTGCATTTAAAATTTTATACAATGAAACGAAAGAATTGGAGATTTACTAATTTTAGTAAAATATCTGGCTACTAGATGGCGATATCAACAAAGTGTGTTATTATTGACTTAATTTGTACAAGTTTATTTGTTATTTTGTCTCCCTAAAAAAGAGCAAACATTTGATCAAAAAAGGCAAAAAAAAAATCTAAAAATGGATTAGTTATTTAAACCCCAGTAAGCTTAACACACGAAAACGTCGGTAACTGGTTGACACAGTGCATCTCCAAAACAACAACACAACATCACCAACAAAGAACAACCGCAGTTCAACAATTAAGTTTTCGGAGAACTTTACTCGTATCTCATTCTTCAGAATTAACGCCAAAACTATGAAAAAAGGTTCACATTGCAATATCGTTCGTCGAATCCTTGATGTGAACCTTTTTTCATAGTTTGGGTGATAATCCTGAAGAAGGAGATTGGAGTTCTCCGAAAATTTAATTGTTAAACTGTGTTTGTTTTTCGTTGGTGGTATTGTGTTGTTGTTTTGGAGAAAGTCTAACACACCTTGCTAACAATGACATCTGGTGACTAGAAATGGTACTAAAATTGGTCAATCTCATATTCTTTTTTATTTTATGCAATGAATTTAACTGTTCGTTTTGTATTTGCAAGCGTTAATAACAAGTGAAAAATACCTTATTCTCCCTTTACTCACAAGGCGAACCAGAACACTGCCTAGAGCGCCAACGTTTGAGGGGCACTGATAGTTTGCTAATTAATAATACAGCAGTTGACAAAATTTATCAATGGAAACATAACTAAACGTAAACGTTCACACTACATAAATGCCTGAAAAAACTTCGTGTACGTGATTAAACACACACCACACATACCGTACAGGCTACTACATTTTCAGTACGTCCCACCACTATCGTTTCCTCCCGTCCCCTCCCTCCCACCCCGCATATTGGCTGTGAATGATGATCACTTTGAAATATTCATACAGAATTAATTTTTAGATTTTAAAGGGACATGCATCCTTGTTGGCTTTCTTGCATGATTTAGGTTTGCGACATTAGTTCAAACGTAAATATTTCAAACACAGTCATTTTCTTTTTTCTTCTTTCGTGCGACATGATTTTGCGACATTAACTCTAACCAGTGAAAATGTCGCAAACGCAATTCTTAACGGGTCACACAACATACCGGAAGAATTTTTGTGCCTTTAAGAAATATCAGTTTTTTCACATATTTTTTTTTAGTCTAGCTTTTATACTTAAACAAGGATAGTTTGGAATCTTCACTTGTTCAACTAAATTCTTGAATCCAGACATTCCCAAGAGTGTGAATGTGCAGGCCTCAAAAGCGTAAAATTACCCGATTTTAATTGGGAATTCAGGAAAAGTCATAGCAAATTTTAGGAAACAATTAAAGAATTTAACCATATTTGTAAGAAAAATGTAGGAATTTAAACAACTTTTGTTATTACGTTGGTACATATTTTCGCTCCTCGCACAATAACCTTTCTTGTTGCTGAAACATCTTAACCCTGTTAATTTTAGCATTATATTGTGCTCAATGTAATGCTAAATGCTCAATGGAATGTCCTTAATGTAATGCTAAAATTAACAAGGTTAAGTGTGTTTTCGGCAAAAAAAAACATTTTTAGCCGGCCGGGCTGAGGGCCGGCAAAATGGGTTTTTCCCCACACGCGAGCTATTTAACAACGGAGCGCGTTTCTTCTTTTGTTAACATCTGTCTTTTAATACCGGTACAATGTAGTTTTTGCTGTAAAATAAGAAACAATAGGAAACATGACGTTTAAACTGTTTCATTATACTATAAAAGAAGAGGAAGTGTAACACAAGTATTATTTTTTTAAACCTTACCCAGCAGTTGTGTCTTCTTTGATCCTAGTTCTTCAACTACTGCCTGGGATGGGGGGGGGGGCATGCTTCCATGTGGATCTGTACATTTGCATAAGAAGAGAACAGCTTTAATATTTATTACTTAGGCGAACATACAATCTTTGTCAAATATGTTTTATGACTTCCGTGTCTCGAAGTTAGATTTAAAATGTACTCGCATAACATAATCGAAGCAAAGGAAGGAAAAGAAGACGAACGACGAGCTAATCTTTCTTGGACAAATAATCCTATTCTCAATGAATTGTAAACGTAAATAAAATGGGATAATCCGCTGGTTTCGTTTAGGGGACGGATTAACAGTTAAATTGTCCCTCTTGCCTTCTGGCGCCTGGCACCGTCACAAACCTGCAAAGGATTAACAATTTATTCCTTTGCGTAGGAAAACGTGCTAAGGCAGCAAATAAAGACTAAAATGCAATGAATAATGTATGTTATTCCTGGAACGAAAAACTTGTATAAGCGCTGCAACGGGAAGCCCTCAACTTCTGAGGTTTTTCCCATA
>JAHWFP010044528.1:0-14893 GCA_023313725.1 Lithobius niger | reverse complement strand
TTGAGTTTTGAAAAAATAAATATGAAAAAATTTAAAATATGGCTTTTAGTCAAAAATTTCACATTTTCGTGAGTTTCAAAGGCATTGGGAAGGCAGAAGATATTGTCATCTCAAATAAAAAAATACAGAGTTAATAACTATCATATAAGGTAGCTTTTGTGAGGTATTGAGTTTTGAAAAAAAAAATAAATATGAGTAAAATTAAAAATATGGTTTTTACTCAAACATGTGTTATTTTTCATAATTTTCAAAGGCGTTGGGGAGGCAGAATATATTGTCAGATCAAAATAAAAAAAATACATAGTTAATAACTATCATACAAGGTAGCTTTTGTGAGGTATTGAGTTTTGAAAAAAAAATATAAATAAAATTTAAAATATGGTTTATAGTAAAAAGTTTGTTATTTTTCATAATTTTCAAAGGCGTTGGGGAGGCAGAAGATATTGTCAGAAATCAAAAAAATTCAGTGTTTATTTTTAGCATATGAGACACCTTTTGCGCGATAATGGATTAAAAACAAAAACAAATTGTCGTTTCACTCCACCCTATTGTCCAGTGCCTTTGCGTCCGCCTCCTTTGCCAGTGGGCACGCGTTGGCGATTTGACTGGAAAACTGCTAGGTACAGCACACTTTAACCCCCCTTCTCCCCCCCACACACAACAACTTTGTAAACTGCATCATTAACTGCTGTGGCTCCTAGATGGGGCATTCAGGAGACAGGGAATACTTGAATTTAGTAACCTTAAAGACTTCCTGCAATTGGGAATTAGTAAATATGCCAAATACTTGGGTCTAATGATAGATGAACATTAGAACTTTAAATTATATATTAAACAAATTGACGATAGATTAAGAGGTATCGTAGCGAAAATTTATAAATTAAGAAATTTCTTACACATACAAAAAAAAATCCTATGTAATCATGGGTAGCTGTATAAGATATGGTATTGAGCCGTATGGTTTTGAAAACGACTATCTCATTGAAAGACTACAAACGACACAAAATAAAATTGTCAAAATCTTATTTGGAGACAATAAAAGTACATCAAAAGAAATATTCCATTCAAATGAAATTTTAGAGGTGGATAAACTTACTGATTATACTGTAAAAATGAAAAACTATTTCGTAAATAAACATAAAATTTATAAGGCTTAAAAAGGGATAAAACTAGGAACAACAACACAGATTTTTAATACCGAAATGGTACAACAAATGTGGTTTAAGAAATAAAAGGCATTATATACGTACCAAATATTTAAAATAAATTACCGAATGAATTATTGTGCTTTCAAAATAAAATGGAGGCTAAAAAGTAGTTACAAAAATTTTTAGTTGAAAAAAAATTATAACTTTGTATTTTGTAGAAAAATTGTATGGTAAATACTCTTATGAAAAACCGATGGTACGGCCAAATACTTTGGTTGATGTTCATTATAAAATAACTTACAGTCAAAACGGAGCACCAAAAATTGTCCAAGTCACCAGCAAAAATCTTGAACTTTTTCGTTGGTGGAAATGTTAAGTTTTGTACCTGCGGCAGCAATGTGAACCTTTTAAATCTTTTAATTATTGTTAAAAACTATCGTATTGATGATTGTCTGGCTTGCAGTTAAATTCCTTATTATTAATTTTTTAATATATGGACTTCACTTTGCACAGCAGTTGCTGTAAACAATGTAAGAAATATTGGAGGCGGCAGCTCAAACAGCAGTTGCTATATATGTGCCTTTTTATTTTTAGTCGGCGGCGAGGGTGTGGGCTGTGAAAAGACATTACAAATACCCTAAGAGAAAAGAAAAGGTGGCGCAAACGAAAGCCTGTTCAAATATATATGATACGTAGCTTAGGCCTATACTTGAAAAAAAAAGCTAAAATAAGAAAAATGCCAGAAAAAAGCAACAGATGTCACACCAAAAGGCAAAGAGTAACTTAGCCGAGTGAGTATTGCACCCAGATTTTTTAGGAGCATTATCATTACTGTAAATATAAGTTTGAAATGAAGATCTGTTCGTTCCGCCTACAATAGGCCCAAAGCCTGTTTCCTAGTCAATCTGAACCAAAAATAGGTGATATCTACCCCCAAACAAGACTTTTTTAGGATTCCCACCAATCCATTTCGGCCATTTGAAGTCGTGATATCAAACGCCATGCTGTTTGGCCAAGCTAATCCAAACGTTATATGAAATAATGTTAGTGAAAACGTGAAATCATGAAGTTGAAAATTGCGCAGTAAGCAATTTTCATATATTTCAGTTAACCTTCGAACTATTACTCGATGGGATTATAGCTTGGCGAAAGAACTTGGCGTTTGATATCACGACTTCAAAACGCCGAAAAGCTTGACGGGAATCCTTAGCATGTTTTGTTTTGGGGTATCTTATTTACGTATTTACAGTTATTTGGACTGAGAGATGTGAAAAATCGTTTACAGTTTCGGGTTAAATAACTCTGTTAAAGTTCGGTCCCCCTTTTGTGATATAATCTCTCCCTGATCTTGCAGCCCTGCCCAGTTTTAACCTTCTGCGTCTACAATAGAAGTGAAGCTGATTTAACGCCATATACGTATAAACAGCATGGTTTGCAGAATTTTTTTTTAACTCTGTTTTTTTTTTCCTTTGCTTAATCGGTCTCCACTGTAATGAGAAGAAACACGCACAGAAATGTGCAGCAAGACTATCAGTTTCAAAATTGAACAATTAAAGTTATAGTATAGTGTCTCCAAATAATTTTAAACACTTACGGTGGGGATATCCAGTTGAGGGTTAACGTTAACCTTTTGGCTAAACTCGGTAATAAGGAAAAATGGTGATATCCATCACGAAATAAGTTGAGGGCTAAACAATATTTAGCCTGAAGGTCGAGGACTAACTTAGCACTGAGCAGTTAGCTCCGAGCTGTACAAAGCGGTGATATCCATCTAGTATTAGCGTTATTCCTGAGTTTTAACAACACATTAACAGGGGCACAGGGCTAATTTAGCCTAAAGGTCGAGGTCAAAGGAGTAAAGAGCTAGCAAAACCCAAACTTAGCCTAACATGGATATCACCAACTTTTTTCTCCAGTCCACTAACTCCCAAGTCGAGGGTTAGTTAGATCCAGGGCTAAGCTAATCCGTGGCTAGTTTAGACCTCAACTGGATATCCCCACCGTAAGTTATAACAAGAATAACTACAGGGTATCTTTAATTCAGGCTATACTTGCTAACAACGGCACTTCGCCCTATTCGGGACTTAACTTCGGCACAAATTTTTCTATCCACTCAAGTGCACGGGACGTACGCCCACACAAAAACAAACAAAAAAAGAATCTATAAGGGCGCGCTTATATGCAACAACTCGCATTTGCATTCTCGCAGCTAGAAGCTAGAAATCAGCTGAAATTCCAACTTGGCGGCGGTTTTCACCTCTGTCAGCTCGGCACGTAACGAAACGAGACAATAATTTAGTTTTTTTTTTTTAGAAGCGATTAGCAAAATTGTTTCGTCAGGAGGAATTCTTTATCTTACTGTCACGAATTATAAGACTCAAGCATTTGCTCAAACGACGACGGATTTAGCTAATCCACGTAGCTTATAATCCATGACAATAAGGTGAAGAATTCCTCCTGACGATTGCAAGCCAGCCGAGCTAAAACCTGCCGCCATGTTGGAATTTCAGATGATATCGAGCTTCTAGCTGCGAGAAGGCGAATGCGAGTCGTAGCGTAAATGCGCCCTTAATTAGGAACTTTTTTTTTTAACATGACGAGCATATTATGGACGCTGGCGAATTAATTTTAATGTGTAAAGGCCTCATGGCGAGTGCCACTTAATAAATTCACACGACAACGACAACTTTGCCATCGCGATTAAATTCTAGCTGCGAGAACGCAAAGGCGATTCTTTGCGTAAATGCGGCCTAAGGAGGAAAAGGGAGTTCCATGAGGGTTCCTTGGGAGCCCGAGAGAAGCAAGCCAAGCACCAGCTCAGTGGTCACGGACCATGGGCTCAGAGCCAACAGGATGCCAGATCGAATCGTGTTGCCAACCTAATGGAGCAAGTTTACACGGAGCTTTATTAGAAATTCAGAAGCCTTCACAGCAGCTTTTAATAATGTTTGGTTACCACTAATGATTCAGCGTTGGTTCACGCAGACCACTTCTAACTGGAGTTTACGCCTGAAATAGCACAAAAAACTGACTGAAATTTTTAAAAATTTTTTAATTCTCAATTTCCCTGATGTTTCCAGGTTTTCCAGGTGTATCCAATGGCAATTTCCAGGTGTTTACGAGATGTTTAGTTAGGGAAACAGGCAGTAGCTAATGTTTTTATTACTATTTGTACGAAAATAATCTATCTACCATCCCAGAAAATAGCTGTTTTAGAGACCATAGTTCAGACGGAACTAAACACATTTTTATCACTGATATTAGCACTATAGCCAAAGATTTGGTTTATTGAAGTTACGTTTAAAATGCTGCACATATTACATACATATTAAATCACAAATTAAAATATTTGCTACTGGCCTAGGATTTTGTTTCTGATCTGCCAATTCAATGGAACTTGCAGCTCAGATAGAAAGCCAATTTTTTTTTCAAATTTCCCTGTCGTTTCCCTGATTTTCAAAAAAATTCCTGTTTTCCCTGAAATCTCCCTGATATTTTGACTCTATTTTCACTTTCCCTGAGATTTCCAGGTTCTCCAGGTTTTGTCTGAACCCTGTACAAAGTAAAAGCCGGAAAGTACACAAATCTACACAAAAACTCGACGTTTCGGGTCGTCTCACAGCCATTATCAAGAGAAGCAAGTAAAAAAACTAATTACAAAAAAAAGCATAAGAAAGCCACGAGTCAAGCTACAAGTAAAAATGTCTCTCTTCACAAGGCAGAACTTGCTATAAGGAGTGTTAAAAACGGACCGATCGTAAATTTTTTTTTATTAAATATTTACAACCGGAGGGGACTCCGATGCGTGCTTGTGGCTAGCACCAAACGAAGTGCCAGTTAAGAACTGAATCCAATATTTGTATGGGTTCACTGACGCTCCCCTGGTGTCGGAATTTTGTCAACTTGAAATTTTTCAAATAATTTCAGTAAACCCATATAAATAAATGCTGGATTGAGATCATAACCGGCTCTTCGTTTGGTGCTAGCCGTAAGCACACATCGAAGTCCCCTCTAGTTTTAAATATAAAAAAAAAAAAAAATACGGTTCTGTCCGTATTTAACACTCCCTAGCAAGTTCTGCCTTGTTAAGATGGACATTTTACTTGCAACTAGACTCATGACTTTCTTGTGTTGTTTGTAATTTGTTTTTACTTGCTTCTCTTGATAATGGCTCTGAGAATGAGCCGAAACGTCCAGTTTTAATGAAGATTTGTGCATTTTCCGGATTTTACTTTGTAGCATTCTACAAGTCCTTTCACGTTTAGGGCACGTTTACTCAACGACTCCCCTTTGCATTCTCGCAGCTAGCATTTAACCCTTTACAGCCTGGCGTCTCTTTAAATGGACGGCTACTGAACGGCCAAAAACTACGTCCCAACGCGCAACGCGAGCTTTGTGACGGGTTCCCGGGGACCCCGAGTAAAGCAAGCAGCAACAGCCCAGTAGTCAGCGTCCTCGTCTGCAAACCAAGTGAATGCCGGATCGAATCCCGCGACCGACCTAACTATAGTTCAAAAAAATATATATCCAGTTTGGCATGGGCATTAAAGGGTTAATCGCGGTGGCAAATGTGTCATTGCCATGGTAACAATGTTACCTGGATTAGATAAACCCGACATCGTTTGAATGAATGCTTGCATTCTTATAATCCATGACATGATTGTTTTCGTTGGAAGCCAGCCGAGCTAAAACAGCCGCCATGTTGGAATTTCGGGTGATTTCTAGCTTCTAGCTGCAAGAAGGCGAAGGCCAGTCGGTGCGTAAATGTGCCCTTAATTAGAAACTTTTTTTTTAACATGACGAGCATATATATATTATGGACGCTGGCGAGTTAATTTTAATGTGTAAAGGCCTCATGGCGAGTGCCACTTAATTCACATTCGTCAAGGTTGTTTTACAATCATCTCTCTACACACATCATCTTCCAGGTATTCCCCAAGTGTATTTATTACCTCCAATTACGTCACTATATCTGGCAGTCAGTAAGTTACGCAAACCAAACTGCTTTTTACACAACACGAATTAGCATGCAGAGAAAATCTCACACCTGTTTGGCAGGCGCGCAAAGAAAACTTCCTTTTTACAACGTCTTCGAAGAGAAGGACAAAAACTTTTTGTTCTGACTAACTTTCCGTTGCCAGGGACGCCATTTGCGTATGCAAAACATCCATCCCACCCTTCCTCCCCCCTTTTATTCAAAACCTCGTACCAAATTCCGCACGTGTTTGCGGTGAAGGCAGGAAAGACTGGCTGGGCCTTTCCCGGCCATTTATTACATCTGGACAAAAGTCCAAAAGAAGCACTGCCCTAAGAAAGAAACAGGGGGAAAACCACGGGGATTTTTCTTTTTTTTTTCCTTTTCTTCAACAGTTCTGCACTCTTGAAAAGAGAAACCTTCTGTTGACCTAACAGAAACAATCAGACAATTCCGCCGTAGAACAGCGCCCCGTATGCAAATGACGACGCCATGTTTGTACATATGCGGGCAGTCCGTTCGCAACAAGAGCCGACACAGAATAATAAAAGTATGGCTTTTGGGGTAAACAAGGTTGAGATGGGGTGGGGTAGGGAAGGACGAGGTGGTCGTTGTGCAACGCCGATGAGGGAGAAGGAAAAACTTGGACCGCATATACCCACCCCATCCCTCCACTGCCCAAGACTTTGTCCCCATGCAAAATCAGGAGAAAATCCATTAGGGATCCGAGGGGGAAAAAAGGAAGGAACTAACGGCTGGCTACTCCGCCTGCATTCGTTCGGGGGGGGGGGGGGGTCTTCTGGTATGCAAAGCCACGTTCCGGTAATGGTCAGCAAACTGTAATGCTTGGGGAAGACCAGCTGGCCCGTGGACGGTCCTGCATGACTAAAACATCGGCCCCCGTTTTGCCTAAAACGATTGTAGCCTACGCAACACCCAACAGCTCCTTTTGCGATGTTCAGTACAAGGCCTCGCCAAGCAGTGTGGCCATTAAACTTGTGGCCTCGTTTAGAACCATATGTTGTGCGCCTGCCACAGGTGTGGAAGCGATAAACAAAAGTAGAAGAATCATAAAGAAGAGCCAGAATAAGGCTTGACGGAGTGTTCACGATAACACTACCGCACTAGTTGACGGATAGTGGTCAATGCGCGGTTTGTAAGACTGGTAAGGCATGGCAGCTCATGTCCATGTCCATGTTCGATCAAATGAAGTTTCTTCAAATTGTTGCGCACATTGACTAGCAGTCGCTGTTTATCGTTCGCTTCGCTCATTCAATCAATAGGTAGGTGCGAAAAAAATACCACTCGTGCTACCATTCCAGGCATGCGACAGCTCCGTGTGCCACAGCATTCCACTAGCATCTTTTTTGTATCACGGGAGAATTCCCGTAAAGCCAATACGGCGAGGGACTGTTTTTCAGAGTTAAACATTGTTTTGCGCTGTTAATATAATATAATATAATATAATATAATATAATATAATATAATATAATATAATATAATATAATATAATATAATATATAACATCCACCCACGCAAATTCCCCGGCGGCAGATGTTAAGTGGAAGAAGTACCACGATTATTACAAGTTCTTTTTTGCCGCATGAGGGAGGAAACCGGAGTACCCGGAGGAAACCCTCGTGCAACGGGCGGGAAACAACCGGAGAAAAACCCGTCCATAAACACTTCCTATCGCCAGGATTGAACCTGGGTCTGTAAGAAGCTAGAGATATACAGGTGGGACCAGGACGCCTATCGAATCTGACGCCCCAGTGCTCGCAGCTACCCGTGCACCCAATAGTTAATTTTGGAATTCCATACCCCTGCTTAACAACCCTGCTAGTTAACACACCGTAGGGCTTTGCACCATATTTGGTGCATCGTTACGAGCATTATCGATATGCGCCACACTGTAAACCATACTTTCTTACTAATCCACGGTTGTTGTCACGGTCAAAAGAGCAGGCGGTGTTGTTCCTTTAAATTATGGATGATAACATGAAACATGAATTCGTTCCCCCACCACGACTTCAATCGTGTAGTGCTTTTTAGTCGTGCATGCCTAATCAGTGTTTTCTCAGCCTAAACACCATCATCAGTATGCCCAGCATAGTATGAATACCCTGCTACTGTCCATATTTTTAACATGTCAAAATATTTACGGCGATTTGCATAAATGCATGATGCAAATAACTTGTAAAAAATGCTCTTTTCCTCGCAACTGGGAAGACGGAGTTTCGTTTTTGGAGCTCTACTTATGTGCTCTATACGTAAAACCCAGCCAAAAACTGGTAAAGAGGCCACCTAGTTGAGAATGGCTCGGCCTCTCAAAGGAGAGACATGAAATTAAAATATTAGAAAAATTACCACACAGCCTATTGCTGACGTGGTACTTTATTACACATCTGCAGGCTAGTTGAGTTGAGTCTAACACACAATTTAAAAAAAATAAGTGATATTATATCAAAAACCAAAACTGGTAAAAGAAACCGCCAAGTTCCGAATGGCTCGGCCCTTCAAAGGAGTAATATCAACACACCAAAACATTCGCCAAGTTAATCGCACCGAATAATACTTAAATGAAAACTTAAACATTGCTACCGAAAGGAAAAACTAGTCGGTGCGTTTAACTTGGCGATTGTTTTGGTGCGTTGATATCACTCCTTTGAAGGGCCGAACCATTCGGAACTTGGCAGTCCCTTTTAGCAGTTTTGGTTTTTGATATGATTTGCTTTTTCTCGACAACAAATACGCCGTTTCTGATTAATCGAGTTTTTTTTTTGTTCTTGTTATTGTATTAGTTAACCACAGCTTTGAAAATGAAAATTCATAAACTACCGCTTCATCATTACTTGAATTGGAGCACTGGTCTGAAACGTGGAATTTACCACGTCAGGCCCGAAATGTAAGACCTTCCACAGTGAACCAAAAAATACGAGGATGGACTACCTACTACAGAAAAATGTACTTGCACTTGATCATGTTACCAAGGTCAATGACTTGGGTGTGTAGTTGACTTATTACCTTTACACTGTGACCACGTTGTCAAAACTGCACGGCAGATACTGGCCATAGTCAAAAGATGCTTTATGTCGGGTAATGTAAGACTTTACTTTTGGGCATTTAAGAGTGTTTGTGAGGCCAATTTAGGAATATGCAAGGCAGGTCTGGTCGCCGCATTTGATAAAACACATTAACGGCATTGAGTCTGGTCCAGCGAACTTTTACAAAATATTTGCCAGGCTTAAACGACAAGAATTACAAGGAACGTTTACGTACACTAAACCTCGACTCACTCGAAATTAGAAGGCTTAGGTTGGACCTTAACTTGACATTCTCAATCCTACATGGATTAACTAATATAGATACCAACAGTTTCTTCCAAATAAAGGAACACTATAACAAAAAAGGGGCCATGACCTAAAATTGGTAGTAAGGCCTATTAGGAGGGACTGTCTTAAGTTCTTCTTTTCACACCGCATTGTAAATCCTTGAACTGCACTTCCTACAGATGTTGCCTAGGCCCCATCCCTTGCTGCTTTTCAATTTAGGCTAACAACTGTTGATTGAACTAGATATGTTAAATATTCTTAATGTTATGACAAAGGCATTAGCCGGATATTCATATTACAAACAAAAACGTCAAGTGTGCCGTAAAAAAAGGGGTTTATGATTGAAGTTTCATTTTACTTGTTAAAATGTACACGGTTAAAAATTGGTGATTTTTAATTGAAATAATCAAATGTACAATTCAGAAACTTTGATCTGTTTGAGTGCTGTTGTGCTTTACGTAACGTATATGATTGGTAAAGGACAACAGCACTGAAACAGATGCAATTTTTTTAATTGTACATTTGATTATTTCAATTAAAAATCACCTATGTTTTATCTGTGTAAATTTTAACAAGTAAAATGAAACTTCAATCATATAACCCCTTTTCTTACGGCACGCTTGACGTTTTTGTTTGTAATCCGTGCACCTTTTTTACGGCTTTGGTGTCGCGCTATAAAGGTTTTTGCATGCAGTCGATTGTTTCATGCACGAAGAATGGATCTGGAGTTTGCTGAGTGGCATTGTTCCCTAAATACAATGGTTAAAACAATGTAAAAACCATGAAAATGATGGTCTAGGGTCCCGTAACTCCGGAATGGATGGACCAATTGAAAAAGTGGTCCCTGTAAGGTTGCCCAGGGAAATTTCTGGCCCAGATCATGTTTCAGATTTTCGGTAGGTGCAGTAGTTTTTTCTGAAACCGTGTCAGCCAAGAAGAACAAGAACAAGAACCAGAACAACAACAACAACAAGTGAACAGTTTTCAAAATTTACATGTGGCTTCCTACGTTTACTCTTGCACGAAATTGCATAAAAGTTGGTGTATAGCTTGGAAAAGTTGCTATCTACTATCTGGCCAAGTTCGATCGAAATATATTGAATAGAAACGGAGAAATCAATAGTTTTAGTTTTGCTGGAGAGAGAACTTCAATCATACATATCTACACGGCGATGATAATCTTGCTTTTACTTTTCTACAGGCTATAGGTATAAGTGGATAGCATCTATCCCTTCCTTGTCCTTTTGCGTCTCTTAGACGCAATACTCGTTTCATTCATTTATTAAGGGGACACCGATCCTGACAGAGTGAATTTTAGAAATTTTTAGCTTGTTCCGAGTCTGCTTTGTTGCAGTTTTTTTTTTCTCTCTTTGATCAAACCCAAGTACAGAACACTTTATTTAGCCAAAACCATTGGAATTCCTTACTGGAACAAAACCATTGTCAATCACTATGCGCGGTAATGCTGCTCCATTAAATTGATAACGTCTCACAAATTGTTCCACGTTAATCTACAAGATCTGAACGTACCATGCGAACTGAGATAATCTTGCTACCACAATTTTTATTTTACACGTTCTTGTCATTTTTTTTTGCCTTAATTATAAAAAAATACAAACTAAAATTTAAGACTTTTTTTTTTTTTTATAAATTCACTGGAACTATGGAGCAATACAACTTTAGTTCATATAACATGTGGGAACTCACGTTTAAAATTTCGTTGTTTCATTTCAAAGAAATTTTTCCACTTCCCGAGAAACGTTTTTACTGACCGACCGCATACACTGTTTACATTTCGAGAAAATCAAGGCAGAAGCGATCTCACGTAGCAAAGTTTGCATTCATGCGATTCCGAAAAACATTTTCTTTTAATATGGCAAATTCAAATTCAAGCTGATGGAAGAAAACCCCCAAAACGCACAATTTCACACGAACGAACACCCACAACTCACAAACTCGCAGCTACTTACAAAACCACCACACATGAGCAAAAAAATATCCACTGCTGAGCACAGTTTGGTACTGTCAAAACACACCACACTCGATAGAGCTGTAATACAGCAATCCAAAGGCAGAGCGAGAGTTAAGAGTCTAACGAACTACTTTAATCCTTTCTTGTACACATTTATTACGTAGCAGATGTTCCTATATGTTAGCTTATTTTTTCACCTATCGTTCAAAACATGACCGTTCTACGGAAGTGACGCCATCTTGAACGCGACTGAGGGATTGTGGGAGCTAATAATTGCAGCAGCTCGCAAAGGAGGTTGATTTTATACGGAATTGTGAGCATGCGCGAGGCAGTTTATCGACTGATTTTGGATGGATTATCGACTGACTCTGGATAGACACTTTTGGAACGTTCTGATGACGTTTCTGTGCCTTGAAGGTACCGAATTATCTTCAGAAACGTGTGTATGGTTCGTACATGCAGGTCGGTCGTTTTGGAAGAACCTCTCGGTGTCCTGTTAAGTTCCGAGAGACTGCTGCTATGACTGACGTCTGTCTTCATAAGGCTTGCTAGAAACGCTGTTCACTCTATTTCCCATAGCTCCATAATTTGAATTTGCATAAATTCAAATCATGGAGACGGCAAACATGTAAACGGTGATGAAGACAGACGTCAGTCATAGCAGTAGTCTCTCGGAACTTAACATGAAATTTAGTAGGACACTCGGTTTGTGAGTGGTGAGTGTTCGTTAGTGTGAAATTGCGCGTTTTGGGGTTTTCTTCCATCATCTTGAATTTGAATATGAACTTTCACAGTAAGAAATACTTTGGAATTTTTCATTTTAATAAAGCAGTGTCACAGTTAATAAAAAAAATATACTGTATATATTATTCTAACAAAATTCATAGAAAAAAAAACTTTTCAATTTCCAATTACTTTTAGCATAGTTGCCTCCTAAAAGAACACTGTTAAGGAAAATTGGAAATTAGCCAACAGCGAAAATCGTACACTAGAAATAACGTAGTTCAGTAAGCCACCTTTATGCACTTAGTAAGCCACCTTTATGCACTTACATTTCGTCGGTCGGAGTGGCATGACCCGGATTCGAACCAGCTATCCAGTTCGCCCCCAGATCACTTGCATAGCGCCTTAATCGCTATGGCCACATCCTCCACTGGCATAAAGATAACTCACTGAACCCGTTATTAAGGTCACGACCGCGTCCAGGGCTCCATTTTTTTTTTTTTTTAAAGAACACTACACGCTGCTAGCTTTCATCAACCTCCACCTGCAATAACCTCACAGCATCAACTGATTCCGGTTTGTTATGCAGAGGAAGTTGAATTCAACAGTGAATGGGATATTGAGGGTGTAAATACAGTAATTGCCAATACCTTCAATCCATTTTAACGTAACTCGCGAGTGTTTCGAGACTGGCGGCACGTTTACGCAACGACTCGTCTTTGCATTCTCGCAGCTAGAAGTTAGTAATTATTTGGAATTCCAACATGGCGGCGGTTTTAGCTCTGCCAGCTCGAAACGAAACGAGTCAATAATTGAGTTGAGAAGCAATTGGGAAAATTATTTCGTCAGGAGGAATTCTTCATCTTACTGTGACGGATTATAAGACTGCAAGCATTTGCTCAAACGACGTCAGATTTAGCTAATCCAGGAAGCGTTGTTACCATGGCAACGACACCTTTACCGTCGCGATTAAATTCCAACAGCGAGAATGCAAAGGCGAATCGTTGCGTAAACGCGCCCTGATAGTTAAACGGTTAAACGTCACGCGGTCGACGCATGGCATCTTGTGCTTCATCAGTAGCACCGTCTGTTTTCGTTCAAGGTGCTACCACCAGAAAAAGACTGCTGCAAGCTACAACGACAAATGAAAAAAGGTACAGACGAAGATAAGACGATGTAACCTTATGTACGTTCACAGTCCTATGAAAGTTGTAATATCCACCACAAAACGCTCTGAAAGGTTTCTGTTTGAAAAAATGGCGGCCAGTCGCAGTGAGTGTTGTTACTGGGTGGACGAACCGACTTCGTCATTTTGGACCCTCGCGCATGCGCTTCTCGACAAATCCGACACCTCTCCTAGCTGTTGAATACATCATTCCACAAATCCATCAGTCGCGTCAAAAACGTGACATCACTAACGCTCAAAAACACAGTTTTAGAACGCCGTGTTGAGTTTGCAGAGTTATGATTGTAGTTTTGGAAGATGATGATTGTTGGAAGAAGTTGTAATGCAACGGTGCTTGAGTCACGTATAGGCAGCCAAAAAATACAAAAAAAAAGGTTTGAGCCTAACTATCTCCAGAAGGATGAGTTTGGCGGCCGAGTTCGGTTTGATGGTTTCAGGTCAATGCATGGGAGTGATTTACCTTTGGCAGTTAGCTTCGGCTCTCTTCCTGGCTTGCTTCTCCTGCTGAAGTTGACGTCGAATGGCATCTTGTGCTTCATCGGTAGCACCGTCAGCTCTGCTTTCGTTCAAGGTGCTACCACCAGAAAAAGACTGCTGCAAGCTGCAACGACAAATGAAAAAGGTACAGATGAAGATAAGACCATGTAACCTTATGTACGTTCACAGTCCTATGGAAGTTGTAATATCCACCACAAAACCCAAACTGGTATAAAAACCCGCCAAGTTTCCAAAAACGATCGGCCTTTGAAGGTAGTGATATCATTCAACCAGGGAAAGGCCGCCAAGGTCAATTCTATTAGCCAAGTTAATCGCACCGACTAATAGTTCGAAAATTAAATGAAAAACTTGAAGATTGCTACTCGCTGTCAGCAATCTTCAAGTTTTCATTTAACGTCCAAAGTATTATTTGGTGCGAATAGGATAGGGTTGAATGATATCACTACCTTCAAAGGCCGATCGCTTTTGGAAACTACGCGGTTTTTTTATACCAATTTTGGTTTTGGGTGGATTGCATTTTCACGCCTATAATTATGCAGTGTGTGTGTCCACATTCTACCAAGTGCTAATGCCCTTGCTTGGTGAGAAAACTATACAAAAAAAAAAGTTAAATCTTTTAACAAGGCCAACCCTTAAACAGGGTTCCCACAAAAACACTAACATAATTTCCCCGAGTTTTCCAGGTTTTCCAGTGAGATCAATTTCCAGGCTATTTAGCGAAATTTCAGAAATTTTTCTGTACATTTTACAAGTTTCACTTGTTTTTTAAATCTCACTTATAGTGCAAAACAGTAGCCCGACTTAATGAACTTTTAAGAAGTATAAAGATAAATTTTATTTTACCACAATGATTCCAGCAAAATAGGTTCATTGTGCACTTAAACCTAGGCCTAAAAGTGTGGCTTCGTTTACTCCTGAGTTTTCCAGGTTTTTTTTGTAAAATAATCGGAAAATTCCCTGAGTTTCAAATGCAGTTTAAATTCCCTGAGTTTCAAATGCAGTTTAATTTCCATGAGTTTCAAATGCAGTTTAAATTCCCTGAGTTTCAAATGCAGTTTA
>JAHWFP010044520.1:0-47704 GCA_023313725.1 Lithobius niger | reverse complement strand
TTTTGAACATTTTTCAAGGCTTTTAAATGGTGTTGTCTCAAATTGTTTAATCTTTCCTATGTTATTTGGAGTGCTTTTTAGGGCCTAAAAAAACAGTAAATAATAAACTATAATTTGAGTGTTCATTCTGAAATTATTAGAATAGGGCTTCAGAAACAAATCCCTTTAAATGAGCAAGAATTTTTTTTTAAGCCAGTCTTTAAAAAAAAAAAAAACTTATTTGTATTTCATGGAACTGACGATCATACCAGCCCAATCATTCACATATATCCACAACAGGTGTGGTACATTATAAATGTGGAAGTATAATGTATCTAATGAAAGACTTTTATCTCTGAACGTTTCTAAAAAACTGGCATTAAATATTTATATATAATATATATATATATATATACGCCCGTGACAAAATGTAGGCTTAAGTTTTTTTTTTTGGAAGAAAAAAAGAAAGCCATAGCCCCCATCTGAAAAAATTGGTGAATGAAAATGTCACCAGGGAGCTATTTAATTAATTTTTAACGCCCTTAAATAAAGTAAAGTATTAAATACAGTGGAGTATTGCAAAGTGTTTTTCCTACAAAATGGATGTTGCTGCTGAATATCAAAAACTTGGAAAATAGGATGGGAAAACGGGATATTATATTAGTTTACAGTAAAAATATGCCGAGTGTTAAAGTTTGACTTGTTTAGATAATTGGATTGAACTTGTGTCCCTCAGCCGCATTATTTTGTTATTTTCAGCCGGCTTAACAGAAATGACTAAACGACTAAACTACGGCTAGCCACAAATTTTAACTATAAATTCGGCTGGCTAACGGCTATTTTTCGGCTAACGGCTATTTTTCGGCTAAATCCATCGAAATGAAGCAAGGATATCGACAACGAAACTCCAACAAGAAAAACCCGAAATGGCGGGGGGGGGGGGGGGATAATAGGCCTAAATAATATTAGGCTTATTATCCATTAGGAATAGATAATGGATTTCCAGATGAATCATAAATGAAAAAAGGAAAAATTTGCGAAGAACCTTTAAATTAAGAATCGGAGCTACATCGCCACTATTTTTTTTTAAGTAATGCTTCCACAGCAATGTGTCCTATTATCGAAACCTACAAACGAAACCGAAAGTAACCATGCATGCTAATGACAACACAAATACACGGCGCGCATGAGTTGCTGGCAAGAGATTATGGTTTTAAAAACTATGAAATATAAGGCAGTTGTGAGCAGGCCGTTAGAGACCTGTTACAACTAACTTCGTGACTGTTTGGTTTCATTTCTGTGCATTAAAACTTAAAAATTTGTGGCTTTAGCCGAATTTTTTTTCGGCGGCTGGGCAAGGCGGCCGCCAAAAAACATTCAGCAGCTGTTCGGCTGATTAAAAAAAATGCGGCGCGGCGGCTAACGACGGCGGCTGAGGGGTATAATTGAAATTGACGGCGCCTTGAGGTCTGTAGTGTGAAATAAGTCTTGGGAAATATTTTAGAATTTTTTTTTCAACTTTGCTGTATTGTGAAAATAAAGTGCGTACTGATATCCTGAACAGGGAAGGTGAAAAGACAAAGTTATTGATTGCTGAACAGCGCCAAAAAGTTGTAGAAAAAGATGCTGAAACTGACAGGAAGAAAGCCCTGATTGAGGCAGAAAAAGTGGCTCAAGTTGCCAAAATTCACCATGCTCAAAAAATCATGGAGAAGGAGTCCCTGAAGCGGATCTCCGAAATTGAAGGTCAGTAACTAAAAAAAAAAAGTCACAATTTCGAGAATTATGGAGAATATTACCGCAAACTTCACAACGAAGACACTTTCAATGTCTTGCGAATTTTCAATGGCAAACTGTCATCTTCTTCAGGCACTTTTTGAAGAAGATGGCAGTTAGCCATTGAAAATTCACAGTTTTGAAGTTTAGCGGTAATATTCTCCATAATTCTCGGAATTGTGACTCTAATTTGACGAACTTTCACAGTAATATGACGAGCGTTGTTTTCACTAAAAAAAAAAAACTTTTTTGGGTGAAAAGTTGTTTATATGGCTGATTGATACCGAGCCTGGTGTTGGGACCAGTGTGGCTTGTATTAGTTACGCTATGCAAAGTTAATTGTTTACAGATGCATGTGGTGCCTTAAATTATAGCGGGGTTTTTATTTGAATCTTGTTCAATCCGCTACAAGTCATATTTTCGCCAAATGTTGACCCCATCCCCCCATATACCATTTTAACCAGCTCAAAATAAGCTTTTCAGTGGTAAAAATTTCAAGCCTCTACGTCAAAGGACTACTATGTTGTATGACAAAACACTAAAAAACGTTGAATATGAGCGAACCATTAGCAAAATATTGCATTTTTTTAGGTTGACTGCATACTATCGCAGCTTTGAGCCGGATACGCATCAAAGAAATGTGGTCAGCTAAATAATTAAAAAATTAAATAAAATGCCTGGTTGCTTGGTGCTTCAATTTTCTACCTTTCCCGTAAACCAAACAATTTTTTTTTCGTGGCCTTTTGCATACTGCTTTTATTTTTATTTTTATCATTTAGCCAAAAATGTTGCGATTTTAAAGTTCCAGTCTAGTAGAATCTTGATTATTTGAACTAACTTTGACTGATTGGGATTAGAAAAATTGTAATAAAATGGTGTGTATTGTAAATCATGTAGTTTATGCTTATGTCTGCATTTGACCAAAGTCTGTTAACACAATTTCATCCACTAGCGTCCACCCCCAATTTTACTCTTACTTATCAAATTTGAACGTGGTCAATATTCTTACAACGTGCTGCTTCTGTTTTACGAGTTCTAACATATATGTACCACAACTTGTAATCAACTTGCAGTGAAACGTTTTTCATTGTTCGTTCTGTACGTCGGTGATTAAGTTAAAGACGCTTCATTAGAGTATATTTAACTTGGTTGTTTCTAGGGTTGTAGGTTTCCATTAGACTAAATTCAAACTTAATGATACTAAATATCAAACAAGTCAAACACTATTATAATTTACGACAAGAGAGAACGAGCAATGTTTCCTCCTGTTTGGTACCAGGCAACAATCTGTGAAATTGATAATTTTAAAGATAAAAATTAGTTTTTTCTTGTGCTAAAATACTTGCCCGAGTGGCAACCCGCCCGCTATCCCCACTTTCGCTAAACGGATATGCTCTGTAAATTCAAAGTGGCGGGAAGGGGCATTGCATGCTGGGAGTGGCACGCAACGCCACCTGGCGGGGCGCCTTTTATAAGCGATATTTTAAGGTCCTTGAGCGTTGCGCATATAATTAACAAACTAAGCTAAAACTGAAAGTAATTATTTTAGGATAATTAAAAACTAATCTTATCTTTAAAATTATCGTTTTTTTACCCGCCCTCCCGCCGTTTTTTGGGGGGGGGGGGGGCGCTGGCTGGCGTTAACTTTGCCAGGGCCTTTGTGGTAAACGAGTTTGTTTTCTCGTTATTGTACAGAAATGTGTGAAACTTGCTCCAGAATAGCAATTAGAATAAAGGAATTGTTTGGATAATAGGGTTAATATACATTGTACTGTTGGCATTATTGGTACAGCACAGTCTGACAAGTGCTTAATCTGAATACTCGGCTGACATCATCTTGCTTCCAATAATTAAATACAAATTGAACTAATTTTACTTTTATTTAATACATTTAGACGATATGCATTTTGCTCGTGAGAAAAAAAGAGCAGAAGCAGAGTTTTTCACGAAGCAGAAGTTAGCAGACGCAAACAAGGTATGTTGAAATTGGTTTTGAGTTAATAAAGTAGTCTTTCCTTGATATTAAAGTTCTGAAATTTTTTATTTTTTTTTGCTGCAATCTGTGTTTGGAAAATCGCCAATAGTAATGGAAAACTGTATAGTTAGAAGGGGCAATGCTGCAGTTAATCAACATAAACTAGCTGTTTTGAATCCGTGCCTGTTACAATGGGAATTACTAGCAACTGAAACGCAAACCAAAAGTCGGTGTAAAATTCAGGTGTGAATTTTGCACATTGGGTGAATTTTCGGTGAGAACTGTCACCACCTTCAGGCTTCTCAAAACACTACACGAGTTTAACGAAAATTATTCCATGATGGGAGAATAATATACAGGCTGGTCCTCAAAAAACTGACGACCCGACATTTTCCAAATCCAACTTTTCTAGTTAGCACCCATCAGAACAGAAATCAAATCTAATGAAACGAAGATTTCTGTCCTCTCCTGGCTCTGAGGGGTGCCAACTAGAAAAGTTGGACTTAAAAAATTTTAGGTCGTCAAGTTTTTTGTGGACCATCCTGTATATTATTCTCCCATCATAGAATAATTTTCGTAAACTCGTGTAGTGTTGAAAATTCGCCCAATGTGCAAAATTCATACCTGAATTTTACACTGACGTTTGGTTTGCTTTCCAGTAGCTAGTAAGTACTATGAAAAACCAAAGTAGGCGGACGCTCGATATTTTTAATATGGTGGGAATCTATCATAATTTTTAGAAACGCGATTAAAATAACATACCGTTTCTATGACTACTGTGAGACACATAGTCTACTGTATCAACACTAAAGGTATTGCTTACTTGCATTGTTCGCACACTTTCCCACAGAAGTTATGATAGAGGGACTATCTTCTGTGTGAAAATGTGCGAATGATGCGCGGAAGTAATTTCTTTTGTGTTGGTGGAGTAGACAATTAAAAGACTGCAATTAATGGTCTGAAACTCCCAAATCCCTTATTTGGGCGTCCAATCTGTAAGAAAGTAAAGTGCATTCTTCAGAGATTAAGAAGTAATTTTGATGAGTTTAGCAAACAGGTTGACAAACAGTAAGCCTAAAAATTAGGGTCGAGACAGAAGTTGTGTGGATACGTTTCTCTGTTGCTGCTTGAAATGCTAGTAGAAAGCTGGCTTCTCTGCACAACCGGATGTGTTCTGATTTAACTTCTAACACGCAGGGTGCAGGCTCTCCTGAAAGCCATTTACCCATATATCTCCTTTACGGATTACTTAGACACGACAGGGTGTATTAGTAGTTGGAAAAAATTGTGGATTTCCGATTTTTTTTTTAACATCTTCCTTCTAAAACTGTTAATGACGCGCTGATGACCGATCCCAGAAGGGCCAATTTGATGTCCGATGCTGATGCCAGTTCATCTCTACACTGAAATTTCCTTTCAACCTAGCCTCTTTGGAAGTAAAACCTTATCAGGTTAAACGAACAAAATTAGTTACTGTTACTTAATTGCCATCAATAGTTTTTCGAAGTACAAATAATTTGTTGTACTATTGTACAACATACTATGAAAATCTACAAGTCGTCTATTCGTTATAAAAATTAACACCCAAAAATGCCGCATATATTCACATAACAGGCACCAACACTGTCCAGCTAATTTTCAACGCCCCTCAAGTGCCTTCATCACTAGAGGTGTGCGAGTGGAATAATTTTAATTCGAGTTGAGCCGAGCTGAGTTTGCAACAGAAGAATCGAGTATCGAGCAGAGTTCGAATATTCGGTTAACACACTTATTTTTTTGTATTTGTTAGTGTAATAACAATTAAGATGCATCTTAACGGACTGTGCAGGTCAACGTCTACAAGTAGTCTTCCAGTTTTTAGGATATAACTTTAAAAGTGGTTTGGGCTAGTGGGTGTTAATTTACACCAGCGGAAAGTCTCGTCGAGATGATGGATTTGGTATATTTGAACATCAAAATCAGTAAAAAATTGTCTAAGTTACCGCATTTTCACCAGATTCGAGTTTTCCGAGTATGGATGCAAGCGACGATATGAGTTCGAGTATACGTTGCATACTCGGCTCAGCTTGAATTTTTCGAGTATCGCACATCCCTATTCATCAGGCTTCTGCCGTTGTGTGAATATATGTGGTATTTTTTGGTGTTTTTTTTATAATGAATTGACAAGGTATTAATAGTTTATCGTTATCAGGATTAGAACACTTAGTATCCACTGTTAGATCAGCAGACTAAAGATCCTATTGTTGTAAGAGTAGGTTAATGAGGTGCGACTGCAGTAGTATTGATTTTACACTGCTATTTTAATGCATTATTTAGATTTTGTTTCTTTTGGTACAACATTAAACTAATATTGAGTGTTTCTTTTAACGTTAGTTGCTGCTTACCAAAGAATACCTAGAAATGAAGAGATACGAAGCCATTTCTCAGAACAACAAGATCTACTTCGGCAACGATATTCCCAGCATGTTTGTGGAGCAGTCAAGCCTCCAAAGCCGGCCACAGACGGCTGCTGCTGCTGCAGCGTCTAAAGAAGATAACTGAGACAACTGAACGTCGGTGCAGTGACGTAGATATCTGATGACGTTGCAGCTATTTTGCCTGGTGCAAGAGTTGTTGGGTTGGGCCAACATGACGTTTGGGAGGGAGCAAATTCTGTATTTCGTATACAGTGATTTCAATACACAGAGTTGTACAATAATGCAAACGAGTTATGCATCAGTTGAAAGTTGGACCTGTTTTCAATGTGATTACAGAACCAGGGGTCTGTGCCAGTGTATACAACTGCTGTAAGTTGTAGTTTTCCCCTCGAGTATTGCAAGGTTTATAGGAACGTTTCCCGATTACATGGAAAGTCCGTGCATGCTATGTTAGCTTGTTTTTGACTTCGGTAGTCGAGAATATTCGACACCATTTCTCTACTCTAAATTGTAACCTTTCCATGCAGTGCAGGAAGTGTTGGGAGTGTGAGACTAGAAATTTTCGCGGGAAACATCGTCCCCTACATGGTCAGTAGGCTTTCTTATTTCCTGAAGACATAGGAAAGTCCACTGATATCATGGGAGGGTTGGATGTTATTGATACTTCAGTAGTAATTTCAGTTCAAGTGTAATCTTATTGATACTGCAATTCAATAGTAATTTCAGTATTGGTATTATCTAATTCTTGGAGTCGCTCGTCTGTTTTTGGTGAATGCTAACAATTTTGTATTAATGTGCAGCTCTGTGTTCTACGTTGGAATGATGAAGTATTATTAACATTAAACTTTAATGCAAAAAAAAGTGTCACTTTTAACATTTTGTGCCACTAAATGCAAACACTTTTGTATATCACTCGGGCAGTTAGCCAAACAAGTCACGACTGATCTCACCTGCATAGTAATAGGGGCAGCCTTTAATTTAAAATCAAGTTAGTTTTGCTTATGTGTAAATGATGACGAATCCAATTCGTAAGAAAATTGGATTAAAATCTTGTAATTTTTTTATGCAGCTGTGATTGCACCCCAATAATTTTGAAATGGAAGTAATTTAGTAAATCAAAATTGTTTATGATCCTATTTTTTTAAACTTTTGTGTGTAAAAATAAAGACTTCATGAAAATTGTTTTGTGTCCACTGTTATGTTTTTGGTTTTCGGACTGTACGAATTATTTTTATTGTACACGTGTACACGTTTTATTGTAACAATCTATATCGGATCCATCTTCTTTGTCCATTTTCCCCATGAGTTTAGTCTGATCTTGTTGTGCTACCTACTTAGGTTTTTTTATATCCTGTGTCTTTTGCCGCATCACTATTGACAAAAGCAAACACAGCTGCACAAAACGAGGTAAGAGATGGAAACAATAACGTGAAAGGCCGACCGTGGTAATCGCATTATCTTGACCTAGAATGATCTGATCTGTATATTATGGGTTCAATTATAATGTGCTCACTTTTTCTATTTTATTGTGATGTGTGCGCAATTACAAGGACATGAAGCTTTGTGGCGAGTTCAGTGAGCATTGAACGCTACTCGCCTCGTGCGAGAGTTCGCTACCTGGTGGGACATGCGAGTAAGCAGATGGAGATAGTTGATCAGAGTCGACGGTTGAGTGAGAACGCGAATGGCTGTATCACCCTATCGACGCCCAGGTGAGCAAGGCATTTGTTTAAGAGAATAAACACAGCTTGTTTACTTATCCGACCGAGTTAATCCGAGGCATTAACCGCGGAAGCACCGAGGATGAAAGCTTGCTGCAAAGTGGCGCACCGAATCGGGTAGTAAACCCTGTTGAAACTTTCCAGTGACTGTATTTTGAAGAACTTTGTGCTTCACAGTGGAGGTAAACTGGCTCTTCTTTTTGCTGAAATTCTTTGAAATTGTCGTAGAGAAGGAGGAGACAGCTTGATTTATTATGCTATGTACTGTGCTGCTTAAATGATTTTGTGCGAATGATTTTGCCGCAGCTTTCCCAAAATTGGTTTACCAGTTTGCCAACTTCAGTAGCAGGAAACTGGTTTTTTTGTAGCATTAAATTGACTTGCCTAGCTGTCCAATGTACATGCATTAAGAGATAGTCCAGTAAAATTAGGTACAAAACGTGCCAATAAAGGAATTAATTAGCAACAAGCTACAAATTTGTGGGATGGTCTCAGGTGGCGTGTTAAACAACGTACTAAAAGTCCCCTGAAATCCGACCATTGCGTTGTCCACCATATTGGAAAAATGGCCACCAATTGGCCCCAAAACACACATTTTGTTTTCCTCCCAAACCCTTGCCCCTACAAGAAAATTACCTCTATACATAAGAAAAATAAATTTGTAGCATTTTTTGTCTCTACAAACATTTTGCTAAATGTAAGTTTGGTCAAAAAGTGTCCTAGTAGCCTAATGCAATTTTAACCGTTGAGGAGCACTACAAAAAATTTTAGACTTTTCAAGTTTCCTCCCAAACTGTTGCTTTAACTTAAATATCTCGGGAAGATGTATTTTATTTATGTTCTGCTAGAAAAAAAAATTGATCAGGATAGTATCTACGTATTACCCCATGGACTTATGACCGGAAATGGCTTCCAGAAAATCTGATGAATAATTAGCAAGTCCTCTAATACCCCGATATGGGCATGCTTAGGATGTTCTGAATGGTGGGGATGTATATTCTTTCCATCAATTCTAACTGTAATTGTTTAACTTGGCGTAGGGACCGTCGTACGCCCATTTGAAGGTGAAGATGTTATGGCGTAGCGGCAAAAGCGTATAATGATTTTCGAATTCAAAGTGCCCTTGCAAGCCCTCCAATTGCCAGAAGTAGATATGCTTAGGTTTTCTGAAAGGTGGGGAGCTATTCTTTCATCAAACCACACTGAAATTGTTTAGGTTAGGTAGGGACCGTCCTACACCTATTTTAAGGGGTAGCTGTAATTGGTGTAGCGGTTATTTTGAATTTCCGAGTGCCATTGTAATGCTCATATTTGTATTTGTATCCAAGCTAAACAATCTCGGTTAGTATTGATGGAAAGGATAGATACCCACCTTTCAGAATATTCTAAGCATGTCCATTTCGAGCTATTAAAGGGGTCACAAGAGCACTTTGAACTTGAAAATCAACATAGACGCTTTCGCTGTCACCCCATTACCTCTTCACGTTTAAACAGACAAAGGTCGGTCCCTACCTAAACTGAACAATTTCGGTTAGGATTGATGGTGAGAATAGAGCCACACCTTTCAGAAAATTGTAAGAATGTCCATTACTGGGGATTAGAGGGCTCAGAGTACTTTGAATTCGAAAATCACCATACGCTTTCTCTGCACCTTTAAATGGTTGTAGGAGGGTCCCGATGTAAGGCTTTGGTACCTGAGGACAGGGTTAGGAGTACTGACGGAAGTGCTAAACTTGACAGGGTGTAGGCTGGGGAAGAGTCTGCGGAGAAACTGTCTAGTATTGGAGACAAGCCTTCAGTCTCGAAAGTGCTGGTAGCAGATCAGTCGATCAATGCAGAGGGGGGCTGGTGATTGCGACTCGGTGATGCAAGCTGGAGATGGCAGTAATATTAATTGATAGAGTGACGAGTGTTGGGGGGGGGGGAGTGTTTAAATCCCAAAATAAATACCGTCCTCGAATTTTTTCATTATTGTCTGCATTAAGATGAATTCCTGCCAGAGTTGGAAATCCTTGCTTCTATCACACCAACATACCCAATGTTTGCCAGATCCAGCCAACTCTACTGCCGCACTTGCGCTGGTCGGCAACCATCTTTATTGGTCAGGACGCCCGCCGTTATTGACGTGTTTTTGTGTCATATTTTTCGATCATTTTGTATTGGTCTGGTCTTTGACTGTAGTTTTCACCAGTTTGAATAGCCTCGTCCGAGTTTAACCTAGTGACTATGCCACATAGGTCTAAAAGATGCAGTCACTTGAAGCACAGTGAACTCGACATCCATGAACTTTGTTGCTCTTGCCGAACTTGCAGCCCAAATACTAAGGCTTGTTAAATGTGTTTTCTCGTTCCTCTGGAACATTGGGCCATCATTTTGCTGAATCATGTCTTCCAGACTGCGAATGAAGCAAATGCAAGCCAAACATCCATGATCGTGCTTCCGTTACCAACTCCCTGCAGACCATGCCAGGAAGCAAGAAGGAAAAACAAGTAAAATCTCAAAGATAAATGCCTCTTCACCATCCAACAAAGGCTTCAACTGTGACCCATGTGTGAAGCGTTCCGCTCTCTTCTGCCGTGAAACTTGTTTCTTTCTCGGCACATTTGGGCTTTGACCCAGAGTATGAATCGATGTCCCACCAATATCAAACCCGTGGTGGTCATCCCGTCCCAAGCTCGCCATGACCATCACTATCTCGTCAGTTTATGTGGTGGAGCCAAACATTGATCTACTGCTCACATCAATCTCTACGCGCTGTTCGCTATTAAAGGAATATGCTAAGTCCGTTCTTGATAATGCAGACTCTTAAATGGACGAATAAATAAATGCCATGCCGCAGCCGACATTTGTTGTGACTCCGCCCGCACACCTGGACCTGACGCCTGTAACTGAAATGACCACGCTTGTGCCATCTGTTCCTCGCCTTAACAAAGAGTGTTCTCTGCCGCAAAAGTATTATCTTTTCAGGGTCGAAAATACACAGCAGTAGTGCCTGGCCACTCTTGAGACTTTGGCGTGTTTGTGTCTTCTGATAGTAACGAGAAACACCATAAGAAGTCAAAAAAGAAAGAGCCATAATATACTTCAATGCACTCTTAAAAGAAGGAAGAAAGATGCTTCGTCCAAGCGTGTGGATCATCATTCTCCTCTGTTTGTTTGGCCCCTTCATTCATTTACCCGTGCTGCTTCACTTACAACTGCTAAAGCGCAGCTATATTCGTTTTCTGCCGGCCTCCCTTCGCAAAGGGAGCCCTCTCATTCGCCCAAGATGATCTCAAAGCACCAGGTGATGAAGATGCAGCCATGTTTAGCTCTTCTACCGCCAGCTAGAGCAAGGTATGTGTAACAGGTACCTTCAAGGTACCTTCAAAGCTTTCCAGACCAGCTTTAAAAAAGGTGGTCAAGCTCATCCAGCTTATTGGATTCGTCATACCTTTTGCCGAAGGGATTCTTTCGTGCATTCAAGCCCCATCGTCTGCCAGGATTCCTTTGTTGGATGAAGGCCCTCCGTGTCTCCTTCGATTTCACAAGTGGGAGCTTCCAACCTTTGGACTTATGTGAGTAAACAGAGGCTATCGGCAGATGCGAGGAAACGTACAGGATGTGTAGGAGAGGAGTTCGTAAGGATCGTGACGGACAATGTGTAAATACATTTTTTTTGGGGGGGCGGGGGGCTTTATGCCCCCCTATACATCCCTTGCTATAGAACACAACTTTATTTTTGTTGTAAGATTATTTTTCCTTCTTTAAGTAATGTATGGATTCATCAAAAAATAAGTTTCGCAGTAAATTAACGAATAAATACATCCCTCTTCCCCCAACGGCTCTTTTTTTTCCATGACACTAATGACAAGCGAGGAGAATTAGAAGAGGGCTTACAAAAGGAGGCGTGTTGCGTGTTTACTGGGACCCATGGCCATTAATTCTTTATCTGTATAATCTTGCATAGACTAACATATGAATTAACCTTCATTTCATTTCCAGTTCCTGCCTCTTGAACCTTCTAGTAGTGTCCATTTCCCGTTATACACTTATTATTTCGCGGCTGTCAGTGGTAACCAAACCGCATAAAAGAAACGGTCCAAGCATGAAAAATCAGTTTTTTCCCATCCTAGTTAGGGTTCCCTGTTCAGTTAAGCATCCTGGTTTCAGTGTAATTTCTTGCTCTCCCATCCTTAGGCTATTTCCGACAAGGCGAGTGAGGTAGTGGCACAGAAAATTGGAGCGTTTTAATCAGAAGTTAGCAAGTGAAATGACAGGAGGAGGAAGGGAAACCGTGAGAAAAGTTGTATAGATTTGTTAAGGGAGAAACCGGATCAGCGAAGGGGGAGGGGTGTACGTACTGGAGAGATACCGAGGGAGAGGGGAACTAGTGCATCAGGAGAGCCTTGATGGACTTCCTGAGTGGCATGTGTGGGTATGGGGAAGATGGGTGGGGTGTGGGGGGGGGGGTGGTAGTGGAAGGTGTTGCAGCAGATGGAAGGGTCAGAAGACAGACTGACTCAAGTTTGTCTCGGTGGGAGAGTTTGAAGAAGCCGTGGCTTTTTTGAGGAAGGGGAAAGCAATGGGGGGATGATGGATTTGTAGTGGCAAACTAATGAAGGGAATGGGGGTTAAAGGAAAAAGAAGGAGATTGGTTCGCGAAATGAATGGGATTATTGAGAGGAAGGGGACCGAATAGCTGTAGGAGGTGAGGATCCATTTAGTGTGTATGAGGAAGGTGAAGGATCGGGGGAGGTTGGAAAACTACGGTTGCAATTACTAGCGCTGCTTATAAGGTGTGTATGAGTATCTTGACGGGTCGGTCCAGAAAGGAGCTTGAGTGAAGAGGGGACGCAGGGGATGTACAGAATGGATTTAGAATGGGAAGGAGGCTGAAGGGTGATGTCTTTGAGATGTCTGTTGCATTGAGGTGTCTAGGAAGGTAAAAAGGAGTAATATGTACATGGAGAGCAAGAAGTGATTCGCTTAAAAGCTCCATCAAAAAGAGAAAACAACAAAAAGGGTTAAAACAAAAATTTGTCAAGTCGGTTTTGAAACAGTTAACCACGTCAGCTTTGACAATGTTTTGTGGGAGGGAGTTCCAAGGGTCCACCACTCAATGGGTAAAGAACTGCATTACACTGTTGGCTCTGGCTTGCAGTTTGTAGATCTTGTAGCTGTGGACACGAGTGTTCATGTTTGGGGAGAGATTCCAGAAGTCACTTCTTTCAGCATATTTCAGTACTTTCCTAAAACCACTGAACAGAGCGAACAGAACGCACCACTGTTAGAGACAGTTTGTCTCCAAACTTGACGTCGCGCGTGCGCAGTAACGTCAGCCATTTAGTACCTTCCGAAACTGTAATCACAGCGCAGCAAAATAAACAAGCTCAACAGAGCACTCGTTATGTCATACCTTTAACGTGACCAGACGTGGCTAATTGATTGGACCAGGCTACGCTAATGGAAGTAACCAGGTGCGAGCAATGCAAAATTGCAAACCATCTCAAGGAGGTGGTTGCGGGTGTTTGCCAGTAGTGCAGCCTTTGAACATGCGCTAGGTACCAGAAACAGATTCATCACTGACGATGTTTGACGTAAGCAAGCCATATCAACACGACTATAGTAGGGAATGAGCTGAACTGTCACCAACAGTAGTGAGTTTGGTTCATTCTGTTCGATGCTTTAGGAAGATACTGATTGTTTCTGGATGTGGCCAAGGCCAGTGACGGGTAGAGTTGGGAACTTTTTTGGAGAGACATCAGAATTATGGGGGTGGAAGAGGGGGGTTGTTCGTCTGGTAAAGAGGATTTATAAGGGGGTGGTGAGTTTATCGCTTCTTGGAATGGAGGAGGGGAGCTTAGGTAAGTCTGCCCTTTATCCCCACAGCTGTTTCTTGTGTACTTGAAAGGGCTGTAAAAGAGGACTGTGAATGGGATTTACATGGGATAGGATAATAGGGGAAGGGTGGTGGATGATGGAGTCTGTGTGCCAGGCCTAGCATTTTCCGATGATATTCGGATCTTAAGAAAGAGGGTTTGGAAATCCCATTGGAGATATGCTCGGACTGGTGGGTGGAGATGAGAACAGCTTTTAGTTAAGATAAATCTGGTTACATGGTGTTGGGGAAGGAGGGGGATGAGGGGGGGAGGATTGAGGCTTAATGGCACGTCGGCATCTTAGTCATTAGCACCACCTCAGTCACAGTGCAGTGGTCCGGGTTGCCACTGCACCACACATTACAGAGATATTAGTCAAACCCCCAAACTAAAGCTTGTCATACATCTGTACCTCCTGAAAAAATTGAAAAACACCGGACAGGAAGACAGACTTATCGCCCAATTGACGCGCAATGTCATGCGGAAGATGGAAACGACGACGAACACCATCAAGGGGGGATGAGGGTTGTGGATGGGAGACATAAGGGTAATGAGTGTGAAAGAGTATGACTTGGGGTGTTAGGCTTTGTGTGAAGTAGAATGATCTTGAACAGAAGGTGAAAAAGGTGAGACTTAAGGTAGGTATGGTGAATTAAGAAAGCAGATATGTGGGGTTACAATCGCTAAGAGGATTCTGTGGAAGGGGGTAGCTGTATCTGGGGCGATGTCTGCCGGGAGAGTATTGGTTTCTGAGAGGGAAGATTGGGGTCAGTTGGACAGCAATTAAAAGGAGTTGGGAAGGTGGACCTTGGGGGTGATTTGATTTACGACTGGCAAGGTATGGGAGGCAGTGGCGAAAGTGTGGTTTACCAGAAGAATACGCAAACTACCGGACGGGTCGAGGTGCATATGGTTTATCAATATGCAAGAGATGCTGTATAAACCGGGTGGACAAGATGAGGAGGTGGTGAGGAAATATGTGACTGTGAGGGTGTGGGGCAAAGGAGCAGAGCAGAATGGGGGGTTGGGAGAGCGGGTTAAAGATGTGGAAGTTGGAGAGGTGGATGTTGGAAATGGAGAGGGAGTCATCTGAGGGGTGACGTGTCGGGAGAAGTGCACGATGGGTTGGGAAATTTGGTTTTCGACTGACTGTGGACGTGTGCTGCTGTTTGGGGCGGGGGTATGGAGACCAGGTTGTTGAAGTAGAGAACGAAGATGTGGCGTGCGGAATTTGGTAGGAAAGGGGATGAAACTCGGGAACATGTCTCGGTTGACTGCTGCAGCCTTGAGGAATTCGGGAGAAGGGAGGCCATAGACGGCTCTTTGGCTGGAGAGCAGAAGAAAGAGGCCACAGGTGGCTCCTTGGCTGGAGAGAAGACGGGAGGGAGTGAAGTGAGGAACGAGTGTGCTTCTGGGATGGTGGATCAGGAGGGGAAAACCTAGGATTGCCTTTGGGTAGGATGGAAGAGGAGAGGGTTGGTCACGACTTTCTTTTGGATTACCTGGCTGGCGGCTGCACCCTCAGCAGCATGATCATCATCATGATTTTCGACAAAAGTATATATTGCAAGCAGAAGCGGAACTTTAGTTTGCAAACAGCACATAATATGTGGCATACTGCACATCATCTTCTTGAGTTACTTTGTTAATGGCAAGGTCTCTGCTCTTGCGATCGTGACTTGTTTATTTATTATTGCGTGTTGCTAATTTTGACCTTGATTCACTCATTTTACTTCTGAACTTGGATTCGTGTTGTTGATTTCAGAACAAGACCACTTGGGATTGCACTGAGAGTTCCATGCCAAGTGAGAAAAGCAGCGAGCAGCTCGCACTGTGGAGCTTGTTATGTGCACCATCACAACCGATTTTCAGTACTTCCGGTCAGCTTGAGTTGGAAATCCGAATACAACTAATCAGCGTGGCTCTGTGAAAAACACCACTTATCAGGATTGAAAAAAACAAAGTCAGTACCATAGCACACAAAACATCGTTATAAACAAACACCATTGAAAGAACGTTGCATTTTGCGTGTAGTGTTGGTGTTTTTTCTCCTTTTCTAGTCGGCCTCCACCTATTTTGTACCGATTGCCTGAACAAGTAACATTGTTTTTGTTTCGCTTTTTTTTTTATCGGTGGTAACCAAGAATTTATAGGTGTATGGGAAGGTACACAAACTATCAATTCATGGTGGTACACAAGTCTGTAAGAAGCAATAGTCTTAGTCTAACATATTTAGATCAGTGGAAAAACCGAAACCGAAAGTAAACTGAGTAGGACTTTGCCCGCAAAGACTTGCACGGCATCTATCGGCAAAAGGAATAGCATCATGGCAGAGGTGGGTGGTAAACAAATTCGTAGCATGCATGATTTCGTAGTCTTATAACTTTAGTCCGCAATGGAGGGTGATTCAATGGAGGTAGTGTGGTACAGAGTGAAAATACTTGACTTTAGAAGCTAACAATTATTAATTTGTGTGTACATGAGCGATTATTTTGGCCGTTCAGTCTTATCTCTATGACTAACGCACTTTTAACTCGTGATAAACTCATATGCTGTCATGTCATGTGCATTTTACTTGTCCTCGTTTCTTAAGTTAAAACATTTTTAATTAATTGTTTCAGGATACGAAGAAATATCTATATCAACTGCTTTTAAGGTAAATAGGCACTTATGCGAGAATTACTGTATAATCGTGACTTGATTTAAAGGAATACAGTTAAACCGTACTTTTTCAATTTTTGTTATGTTACTGTTAGCTAAGCCCCTAAAAAAACGATTTTAATATTTATAAAATCTCGCTTGCCTTGATAATAACGTCGAAATAAATAAAAGTAACTGCCACTTTTAAGTCGCCTATCCCTACCACGCCATGGAGGGCTGTGACGTAATTTTTCTTAGAGCCCTTGGGGCGGGGTCATCCCCTTCCCCTTGTGCTGCACCCAGCTGTGATAGCCCCAGGTAATGATGCACAGATGAGGCAGACAGCCTGCTGGAAGAAAGATGACGTCACTCTGCATGATTCAAAACTGGATTTTCTCCAGTGATTGGGAGTTAGCCACGCATCGCCTGCTTAAAAATTCATAGTTCTATTGTTTAGCATTCCATTCACCAACCTAACCTAAAATTTAGTGTCCTAAACCAAACGACATACCGTCGGCTAGCAATAAATTTTTCGTGATTTTATACAAATAAATTTTACCGATAGGGCTTTATACATCTACCGTTAGTCAATGGCATATGGGGAAGAATGGCAGCTCCTCTCCGATCCGCGTCGTGCTTGATCCGCCGTACAACTCCTTCCAATAGGCTACCCTTTTTGAGGCAAAGCTTTCGTGTGTGTCTCGGAAACTATCGAACTAGGAACGTTGGCCCTAATCAAGCTCTCCCTTGTTCCACACATTAGACCTATCGGATGTAACTTTACACCAGCCACTGCTTGCCGCCTTGCGAAGTTGAGGATTCGCTCTTCTTATCTTCCATGTTTACCCCAAGCAGGGCCATAGCTAGAATTTTTTTTTATATCCTCACACCGCAATTTGAAAAAAAAAAAATACCTTACCTTCCCCAGCTTCCCGCCCAAAAAAAAACAACAAACATCCACTTAAAAAAAAACAGTTATCATTGTTGTGTAATCTCCAGCCAGCTAAAGTCATGCAGTACTAGACATTATGCGGTACCCTTTAACTTTTTATTGTTGGTATCGAAGGGCTTACAATTTGCTTACATAGTAAAGGTATCACCGAGTGAGTGGCTCGTGCTGTACGTCTTTGCGGTCGCAGTACTGACCGGCGTGCTGTTTTCCCCGCATCTGTGAGGCCTGACGTCAAGGAAAATTGTTTTGTGTTCTGTTGGAACTATGTTCTTCAGCTTCGTCTTTGATCCATACCCACTGAAGTCCGATTAGAGGAAGGACAACTAGGATAAGATCTCCATGCCTCATTTTTATCCTAGTTGGCCTTGTTTTAGATACCTTCCTTCCCATTGAAGGCGTTGAAATCTGCTTTGAAAATACGGTAGCGGTTTTTACGATGAAAGTTTATTTTAACAATTCGAAAGACAGACAAGTGTCCAGTCTGCGAAAAATTTGCAGAATACTGGTAAAGTATTCTAGTTCTGAAATTGTGCGTTTTTGTTTCCTGAACTTTTGAATTGATAAATTGAAGTCTGCCCGCAGCAGTAACAGGGGAAGACGGCAAGTCCCTTTTAAAATGTAAAACACAGACAAATTTTAAAAAGCCTGTATAATGTACACCCGCAAACCTTACACCTTTCAAATAGTGTTCACTTTCTGACATAACCATTGAATAAAACGAATCCTTGTTCCCTGGAATTGGAGTTCAAATTATAGTTTGTTGCTTTCGAGTGAACTCTAATCCATTTTAGTCTTCTGTACGCCGTAACCGGCGAGAAAACTATTGCAACGACTTTGCCCGTCCGTCCGTCCGTTGCTTTTTTCAACTTCGCAACAGTACCAGATATTGACGACCATTGTTTACAAGGTCCATTGTTTACAACGTCCATTGTTTAATAGACTGCTTCGACGCGTCCATTGTTTACAACATCAAGTTTAATAGACTGCTTCGACGTAACTAAATTAAATAATAACAGCAGTTGTAGTGCATGATAGAGGTGTGCGCCTCAACATTGGAAGTGGAGGAACCGAACAGAAGACCGGTGCGACTAGGCAGTCGCTGTAGCCGCTTGTTTATTCGTGTTCCTTGACAGCTGTGAGTATGGGGATAGAGCTCTAATCCTTTCTTTTAAACGACGAAGCTGTTTTTTGTTCAGTTAATTCTTTCTTGAGTGTTCTCGAGTTATTCTTTCTCGAGTTATTCTTTCTCGAGTTATTTATTCTCGACTTATTTGCTTATTTGTTCTCGAGTTGTTCGTTCTTGAGTTGCTGTTTCTTGAGTTACTCTTTCTCGAGTTATTCTTTCTCGAATTATTCTTTCTTAGGTTATTCGTTATCCTGCTAAATAACATGAAAACGATTAAAGCTATCTGTCTGAAATTAGTTCCATTGGGTAGCGTTTGAAAAAAAAAAACTGGTTTAACTGTGTTTTTAACTGTGGATAATTGGAACATCAAAAACGGTCAATTTTTTTTGAAAATATCGTAAAAACTGATATTGTACCAAAACCCCTAGCCGATACCACTACGGTAATATTGGTATCAGCAGAGCCTTAGTTTATTCCACGATGGCACCACTTTTGAATGGCATGATTCTGTGTTCAATTAATGACAATATGCTTTTAAACTCGGTCCACAAAGAGAATGACTTGATGTTATCATCAGTGTGTTTAAGTTGTGACCTTGTTCTCCTGTCTCAGGTGCGTGCAAGGTGATAGTAACCATTGATCACTATTACTACCTCTCTTACTGAAAAACTAAGCCTACGTGTAAAACAAAATCTTGTCTAATGGACGTCGTTGCACGTGTTCTTTCAAACTTGCAATAAGACAACAACCTAAAAAAATAATAATTGTCAAGTCATGCTACCCACCTGCCAATCCTCATGCCCGCTTGTCAATTTAGTGTGTAATACATTATAATCAACAGCTGGTTAAGTAACACAAATAAGAGCACAATGGATTTTTTTTTTTATTTACGAAGACTTCTAACAGGACGGCTATCCGTTTTCGAGCAAGCCCCTACCGTTCCTTAGCCTCTGTCAATGCTTTCTTAACATAAGGGAGTTATTAGTTTATTTGTGTGCATGTCTACAATAATATATCATATTATTGATATGTCGAAAGAATCGGGCTGCGAAATGGGCAATAGGTGCACCCGTTTTTTCCCCTGCATTTGCTAGCACTTGCCACACACCTTGCATGAGATGCACAGCAAAACCTCACAACGCTCCAGTCGGCACACGTTTTTGTCTCTTGTCTTGGTTCTAAACTCGCCATATTCACTCACCCAGATTCGAAATACTTAACGATGTTTTAAAATTTAAACTATGTCCCGAGCTTGACTGTGTAAAGTTTTACCACACTTCCCAAAGCAAGTTGGATTTGCTGCCATGTCTGGGCTCGCTTGAACTGACGTGTAGGCAAGGTGCAGGCAAACAGGTGATATTCGTAGTGAGTTGAGTCATTCTTTCTGCGGCCCGACTCGAATAAAAGAGTTTGCAACGTTTACATGGTTAAGGTCAAATGTTGCACAACTTTGTCAGGCAGGAAAGTCAGTCAAAGCAGTTCGTAATGTGTCCCAAGAGACCAGCAATTCCTTTCTTGGTAACAAACGGTATTATTTATTTATTTATTTACTGTACACAAGGTGACAAACTGAGAATAAAAACAGAAAAACATAACTGACAACAGAAACAAAATACAAGGGATGAGGAGGAACATGTGAGGGAACCATAGCCCCATGGCCAGGAAATTACCGTAGCACAGTGCCCTCAGTATCTCGGAGGACAGCCATCCCCTGAACATGATTGTAGGCTCGCTTCTGCAAAGACGTCAAGTCTGTTGGCGACCTAAACTCGCACCAACCACCAAGTTCAAGCAGACCTTTAGCAACCATGCCTCCAAGTCCGCTGCCCCAGCTTTCGGGGCCACTCCTACACACCTTTACCAGCCTGTTCCCAGAAGCAAGAACAGCTCCGCAAAGGTTAGCCTGCTTCAAAAATACTGTGAGGTCAAGCGTGAACATCCCGCCAAGATATTATTATGAGGTATTATGGAAGAGACTGATATTTTTGTTTGTTAGGCTATCTAAAAAAAAAAATTCATCCAACCTTACTTTGCAGCTTGATCATGAATCGGGAGAAGAGGTACACAGTCAGTCTAAGCCTTCTCAATGCAGCTCACCCACTTGAGTGGTTGACTTTTCTACTTTGTTGCGAGTGTAAGCAGATCCACTGCCTCCCTAGGTAAAAAAAAAAAGCTGTTTGCTCGCTCTGCTTCTCCCTATAATATGCTGTTAGACTACACCTACGAAGATTAGCCAATGTGCATTCTTTCAGGGCTCGAAATGCATGGTATCACATCGCAATTTGCAGCAAAAATTTAATCTTTAACGATGCAAAATTGAATAATGTATTGCAATTAAGCGATGCACCTATCTTAACGGCGTATTCTTGATCGTGTTGGCTGACACAGATGCTAATCCCTCCCTAATAGGCGAACCCCGCGCACAAATGCATTCTGGGAAGTCATTGGTTCTGTCGTCGCCCTTGGTATTTAGTTGGCGACCCTTAGTTTCAGACACAGGCCAAAATAGCATTACTTGCATCGGATGCCATGGTCCTACCCATGCATCCTTGAAAAGTAAAGGAAAAAAAACGGCTATCGGTTCATCAGTTGAAGTAAAGTAGCTAAACTTTTAAAATATTCTTTCAATTGAACTAATCATTTTTTCGTAACCATTTTTATTTTGTATCTCTTTTATGCTACACAATTTCTCTGAGACAATTCGAGCCCTGTTCATTTCTTAATATTTGTTCTCGTAGGATCGATGGCTTGTATGGAATACTAATCACTGACAGAGATGGTGTACCCGTTTTAAAAGGTAAGGCTTTCAGATGTGTTTTTGTGCTTTCGTCACCTCTGTTTAAGGGTGTGCAAAAACTCTGGAACCGTTCAAGATAATGATCCGTTCAGGATATCACTGAATATCGCTCAAGATATATTTTTAACTGCTGGTTACCACTTTTAAATTTTAATTATTGGACTTTTGAAGAAAACACCATATTATGATATAAGGTAAAAAATTGGAGATTAAATTTTGGATGACGGTTTCAGCAAAATTTGTAAAACTGATTGGTGTTGCATCGTTAAAGTTTTTAAAGGTGCAGCTTTACTAAAAGAGCTAGTAGTGATGAACGTTAAAATAGAAAAGAAAAAAAACTCGCAGATATCAGAAAAAAAACCTAATGCTGAATCTCGCATTCGCAAAACGTTCTGTCCACTATTTTTGAACAACTGATAATAGACATTGAAATTTAGCCAGGGTGGTCTATTGTTTTTTAAGTGTAACATTGAACATTTTATATCGTAATATAGCGCATTCGTAGAAGTTTTTTAACCTTAATTTATAATTTTAAAGACAAATTAATACGAGGTCTGAATCATTGCCGGATGCGATGTGGAAATTATTCACAACTAACGTCAAACATGTAGAAGAGAACAGTAATTAAAAAATTTATAGTACAAGTCAATACCCATTCTGGTAAAAGGGTTACAATTCCATGTTGAGAATTGTTGTGCTCCAAATTACCTTTTTTAGACTTATTTGTGGAACAGAAGGACTTAAGTTATCAACTTGAGGTTAGCACCACTCGAAAGATCGTGAAAAAAATAATACGTTTAAGGTTGGTAAACGAAGATTTAAGAAGCCCAGTAGGAGGTTTTTTATGATTCAAAATTATCTTTTTTATTGTTGATAAAGATTGGTTGGTGGGGTTGACATAAAATCTTATACTTTAAAATAGTAATAGGAAAATATAATGGATAGCCCCACACCTCGCTGATTCTTTGTTCTCTGCGGGGGGTGGGGGGCGGGGAGGTGGTTGGAGGTGTAATTTTTTATTATTATTATTTATTAAAAATATTGGGTTATTTAGACATTTCGTTAAGAATCGGTACTTGTTAGTAAGTGCGATGGATTTTCAGAGTAAAAACAACTACAGAATTTTCCTTACTCTTCGTGGCGAAATTTTGAGTCAAGGCAACTGACATAATCTAATCTATTAACATCAACAACAACGCACACAAATTTATTTTTTACACAGCTTTTTTTTCCCCTCGTCATGTTTTTCCTTTGGTTTTTTTCCAATTGGCTTTTTCTCCGCAGCATTTTTTCCATCACTTGCACAATTAAAACATAAACATTTTAGCATTAAATGAAGTAACACGATGGAATGAGTACGATGGAACACAATGTAATGGAACGCAGTGGAATTTCCACAAAAAAAGAATCAGGCGGACAGCCGGATTCCCTTGACTAGTATAGTTATTCAATACAATTAAATTTTCGTTCCTCAACGGGAACTTCCTCAGAATCATAACATGGCAAACATTGTGGCCAGCAGCCACAATGTTTGCCATGTTTTGATTCTGAGGAAGTTCCTGTTGAGGAACGAAAATTTAATTGTATTGAATAAATATGGTAGTCAAGGGAATCCAGCTGTCCGCCTGATTCCGATTTGTTGAATACCTTCACCACCCTTCTCACCCAAGAGAAATGGAATTTCCGTTTCTTTAAACATTTTAGTGTTTTGTGAGAGATGATGGCAAGTTTGCTGATTATATAAAGACTCTTGAAAAAATAGTATTGATCACGGAAAAGTCCTCAGGAAATAGCACTGTTGCTGTAGAGTGTTTAAACATCTGGCCTTGGAGTGTATCAACATGTGGCCTTGGAATGTTTCAATACGCAACCTTGGAATGTTTTAATAATATACGTTGTTGAATGATTTTAATGTATTTCCAGTTATGAATACGGATTTTATTCCGGAAGCCTCTACAAAACCTGCCTTTTTATCAACATTTGGGATGGTTACGGAACAAGCTAGTAAAATGGGCCTCGGACGGAACAAAACCATTGTCAGCATGTACCCGGGTTACCAGGTAACATAATGTGGATGAAAGTAAAGTGATGCATTTACAGACCAGTTTTATTTTTCATTTTGTGTAACTTTTCAGCTGTTGACAATACGGTAGAAAAAAATGATTCCTGATCAATAATTGTGTTAATCACGGAATGTTTCAATGTTTATTTTTGAATCAAGCAAGATTACATTTTTTATACAGTATTTATTGTCAATAGCTGAAAAGTTGCACAAAATTTGAATAAAATTGGCATGTAAATGCATCACTTTACTTTGTGCGTGCAAATAAACCAAACCCACAAATAAGATCTTACGAAAAAGTAAAGAAAATGCACATACTAGAGAAACCTTTCACTTTCTTGACAAAATCCTTAGAAAAAATCTTTAAGCATTCTTCTGAAAATGCAGAATTAAATCATTCATGGGCAAAAGCTTTGTGGTGTAACTAATTCTCAATGGATGGTTTAGGCAACTAGTTGGATTGTAATTAAAATTTTTTTATGGAAAGTCATGTTAAAAAATTTGAAAGCCACACAAATACCGTGTTCTTGGGCAAATAATTTACCAATTGAGATAAGGCATGTGGAGGCTAGTGTGTCGCCCACCGAGATTCAACGACAACCTTAGCATCCATCCTATTCTGACAAAATACATTTGAGCGTGGCGACCACTAGACACTTCTCTTTTACAGCTAAGGCATTTGGGCCGTTTTCAGGTGTCTGAGGAAAAAGGTCACAAAGCAAAAGACGAAGCTGAAACATCGTTTGATTGGGAGATGTTGGTCGCCTGAAAACATACAAGTCACTATTAGTGACACAGCTTAACGTTTTGTTATTGAAAAAAAGTATGAATAACATTGATACTTGCTTAATTCCTAGTGACTAGCTAGCTAATTTCATGAAAATAAATTTTGCAGATCGCTACAGTTAACTGTGGGGCGTGCCTTTTGCTGGTTTGAGGGTTAGGCAAAGCTTAATTTCAATGTGTGTAATCAATCTCAATATTGTTTTATGGGCAGAGTTGCTCCATTTCCTTCAATATAGAGTAGTTTTCTTATAAGAATCTTTTGCAGCTCACTCGAGTCTGTGGACAACAATGATTCCGTTAAACAAATCGTAATTCTTTCGGCATCTAACTACATAATAGCTGTGTACTACAAGCGAGCGAGCGAGCGAACGAACATGCGTTTCGCACGTCTACGCGGGCGAGCAGGGTGAAGTATCATGGTTTCAGTTGAACTTTAAAACGGCTTAAAGTACTAATAGCCTTTCCTTTTTAAGTGTGATTTTAAGTTGCTTTTACATCATCCTGTATGGAATATTTACCCCCATTTCAGTGTTTAAACAATATCAAGTTATAATAACAATATTATCTTGCAATAATAGAAAATACGGGGTTTTAACCCTAAAAATAGTTTTTACTTATCCTTACCAATATTGTATGTGCTTTCCGTCCCAACCAATTACAAAATTCTACTTTGAGCCCTTGCAACGGCACTCCCTAGCGTGTATAGTCATTACCAGGCAGCGCCCCGTTTTTTTTTCATTCTCCTTTTCTATTTACTTCTCATCTGTAATTGTGCTGACATACACCAATTCCTTTTCGGAATTTCCTGTATCAGTACTGCCATCGTGTAGCTAACGGTCAGACATGACACTAGCAATTTGTTCTGTAAAATATCGCACACTTTTATCATTTAGATAGGTTGGACCAACGTTTACACCATGATTGCAAGCTAGTTCAGCTAATGGCTTGAGTTTAGTGAATGGCATTTCCTGTTTGCCCATCTCGTATGTAATATCGAAGAGCACTTTCATTTTTTTTCATTTCTTCTGCATCTAGTTTATTCAAACTTGCATGGGCGTTGGTTTGATTATTTCTTTTACCTCGTCTATTCGCAAAGCTTTAATTTTACCACACCCATCAGACCTAACATGATGATGACACGAGTCATAATTTTTTTTACGTTGGTAGTGCCATCAGTCATCGACCGTTCACTGTTTGAGGAGGTGCTAAGGATCTCGGGGATCCATCACAGCTGCATCATATGGTACGACCCACAGGCGAATGCCACTGAACGTGCAAGTAGGATTGAAGGCGTGCATCAGAGCCTTTGCCCAAGATAAACAAGACAGTGGGAGCCCTCTCCTGCCAGCATAACATTGCAATAGGCCATGAGTCTCTCTTGCAAGCACCAGAGAAATCCCATACTATCTAGGGCGTGGTCGTGACCCCCATGAACCCGCTTCACATGATTAGCCTACCTAAGGTCGAATCCAAGCTGACAGTGTAAGAATACACAGATCAGTACAAGACAAAAATAAGACTAGGCCCACAGCGGTGAGATATACGAAGAATCATACGATCACAAACACTGGTAGAAGTCAAGATTAACTGCTTGGTCAAAGTTAACAATAATGTGCAATCGAATGCTCAAACAGGATTCTCAAAGAGGTAGCAGCCGTCTGCAAAGCTCCAGTCATAGTCATTGTCGGGAAGTTGCCAGTAACTTACTCCCTCAAGTCCACCAACGATGCCTCAGTCATAAAGACTTACAATTTTGCGGACATCGAACCATACTTGCATTCAATGACCGTGTATTGGTTCGGCCCGATGGTGAAGCGGGTGGGGCTCACTGGAAAAATTAAGCTGAAACGGCTGAAAGTGACGATTCAGTTACACCAACTATTGCCTTGGAGAAGGCCAACTGCGGGCAGACGCTGAACACACTGATGGAACTCAAGAACAGCTATCGGGCAATCCATTAGCAGACTGATAAAAGCCCAGTGACCACACCCCGGAGCATGCTAGGCCTAGACAAACCAGAACTCCAGTCAGCCTACGTGACGACTACTAGGTGGGTTGATTTACAGTTCACAACAGAGCAACATCTGATCAATAGACGTAGCTTAGCATCACGAAGGGTAGACGTGGGTCAGCCACAAACATTTTGGATGACTTTATGAAATTGGGGGAGTTGGCACGCTAATTTGTTTTAGTAGGCTCTGTATTGGCTTGAAGGTTGCACCACAACTTGGTGAAACCTGTTACCTTGGGCAGTAAGTTTGGGGGGGGGGGGGGACTTCGTCATGGTGGCCTCCCCAGTCACCATGATACTCTCTGGCCTCTCGTCAAGCTCCCTGCTGTAGAGCCACGTCTCTCTACGAAACTGCCTCTGGCAGGCTTCCTTGGTAGCAATGAAGTTCTCCAGCAAGGCTGCCATGCAGTGTACATCATTTGTAACTTAGTTTGACAATATCATAGTAAATTCTTTCCGTGCCTACTCTTTGTCAATCCCCGAGTTACCAGGCATGACGAAAAACCGAACCCTGCCAACGTTCTTTTATCATTTTATCTTCTTACTTCAGCTTCATTTTTCTTCATTATCACCTTTCCTATTGGACCAAAAGTTGGTCCTGCTCTTCAGACTAAACTTGTTTGGTTGGTAATAATTACAACTTATTATTTTTCTTTTCCTTCAGGTGATACAGTTCAACAAATTGCCACTTGTAGTAACATTAGTAGCAACTAGCAGTTGCAATACTGGTAAGTTGACCATTACACTGGTATGTTACAACATGCTGTGTTTATTTATCCAGTGCTGGTGGAAAAAACGTTAGCTAATAGTGACTAGTTCTGGAGAATAGGTAAGCACTTGTATTACAAATTTAATTTTTAGTTCACGTTCCATTACGTACTAAACACGCAAGTTGTAAAAATTAACGTACCGTAAGGCCACTTAAAAAAAAGAGTTGGTTCTCGGGCATTTTTCTCAAGAAATCCGTGCGGGCGGGCGGAATTTTATTTTTTGACACTATTTTTCCACTCATTTTGGGGAATTATTTTTTAGTTTGGATAAAATAAATAATACTGCCTCATAATGCTTCTTACCTCATGTCCACACAATTATTTAACGACAAGAATGGCAATTTTACATTTCAATTTCTCTCTATGGGCTATTTTTGTTCTGTAACTGCTATTTTTGCCGCGTCGTTTCTTTTTATTTCCAGTCGAAAAATCGGTGCGGGAGGGCCTGAGAACCAACTTTTCATTTTTTAATGGCCTAAGCAATAATAAATAAATGTAAGGCCATTAAAAAAAGAAAAGTTGGTTCTCAGGCCATCCCGCACCGTTTTTTTGACGGGAAATAAAAAGAAACGAAGCGGCAAAAATAGCAGTTACAGAACAAAAATAGCCTTTAATGAGAAATTGAAATATAAAATTACTATTCTTGTCATTAAATAATTGTGTGGACACATGCTACGAAGCATTACGAGGCAGTATTCTTTATTTTATCCAAACTAAAAAATAATTCCCCAAAGTGTACGGAAAAGTACGGTCAAAAAATAAATTCCGCCCGCACGGATTTCTTGAGATAAATGCCCGAGAACCAACTTTCTTTTTTTAAGTGGCCTAAAGAATTTATTTAATACAGGCAGGTGCAAAGATTCTATTCTAAACAGCTAGTCCCATGTACTGAAATTAACTAACGTAAACATTTTTCGTACAAACAGAAAGTTCTTGCTGACTGCCTAGATTTGGTGTGGTAACCGAGAACGAAACATCCTGATAGCACACCCATGTAGTTTCGGAAATTGAGAGGTGATTTCGGAAGTCAAATTGGAACCTAAAAACTAGGTTTCGTAGGAATTGATTGGTGTCGGGAATAATTCATGTTGAATTGCCTTGTTATTGATAATACCAAGGATTGGATAAGCGATTACTCCTTACATTCGTGCGAGTGCTGCGGTTGTATGTTGCCCCTCTACTTGATGGCACTAGATACAATTAGGCCAATAAATTCGCATTAGTCAGTATTACTAAGAAACCTTTAGGTACATTACCTAAAGCATGAAATGCTCAGACAAATTACAAGTGGTAGCAGTTTGTAACAATGAAAATAAAAAAAATAGGAGTACAAGCATTTGTACCGTAATTTCACAGAAAAAAAGGTGGTTGTGTAAAAAAAAACCGCACCCTCGTATAACCCGCAAGTAATCTAAAAGATTTAACAAAATTCGAACGACTTCACTATTGCCAGGCTATTGGCCTTCCAACACATTTATTATCTTACTATGCATGTTAAATAAAAGCTATTTTGTCTTTTTGTACTGTATACTATCTTTATACTGCAAACCTTTGTACCACGTGGTAAACGTGGTTTAATGGTGCCGTAAATAACCAGCAGTGCACGACCGTTCGTCCGTGAAAACCGCTATTGTCAGTGTATGCTGAAGCAGGTTATTAGTTAGGCTCTCCAGGCGCTCTTCTCTTTGTGCAGGAACAGGAAATTAAACCTTGAATCAGCCCTCAGTAAGCGATCACTGTGATGCTCGAACGCACAACGAAATGGGCCTTTTGTTTTGTATTAGCGTGCGAAAAAAACTCTTGTATACTCCGCAGGCCAGATTTTTTTAAGCAAAAACTTAGTATAACCCGCGGGATGGTACTGGTAGTTGGAGTGCTTGGAGTGCTAAATCAGGAACAAAACCCACAAGGGTGAAAGAACCTGCCAAGTTTCAGCCAATCATAGTAGTGATATCGGAGCATAAGTGACTGCCATCAAATTGCTATGTGCCAGTGGTTTACCAATCCTCACCGAAAAGTATTCGCCTTAAAAATTAGTAATATCACCCCCACCAACGAACAAACTCGTAAGCTAATCCCACCAACTATTACTTCAGACAGATTGTTGCAATGGTCAGGTTTTTCATTTAACCTTTGATCTAATAGTTAGCTTGGATTAGCTTGGAGGTTGGTCGTTGCCAGGGGTGATAGCACTTCTTTTTAAAGGAATGCTTTTTGGTTAGGGGTGGTACACCATGCTACAACTTGGTGGGAGCCATTTTTGTTCTGATATCACTACTAGCATTGGCTGAAACTTGGCGGGTTTTTTCTCCCTTGTAGGTTTTGTTCCTGATTTAGCAGTCCAAATAGCAGTATGCATGCTTGTAGCCTACTTTTTTTTTTAGTTTTTCATTGTTACAAACTGCTACTCTAAAACAACTTATTCATCCCAGTGTTGGTATGGATCATTGTTTAAAAGTGTGGTAATAAGTTCCAACTTATCCTGAACTTTTAAGCCATTGTTCAAATCCTCATACCTTCAAACAATGTCCCATAGAAATAGGTCCTGTCAAGCATTCCAACATGTCACAATTTACTTAATATCATAAACATCAAAATCAACAGCAGCTTGTCTTTAAGCGCAAGATTATTTTTTGTATTTCCGTTTTTTTTTTCCAGTGTCCATTTAACCACCAGGCTGCTTTTCCATACTTAAGTTTACTGCTATTTCTACTCTGTTTGGTATCTTGGCTGTGTAGATACCAGATTTTTAAGTTTTATAATTCAAGATATTTAACATTGTATCTTCACTACTATATATTTTCAACAATTGAATGCTTTTTGCTGTTGACCAAGTTACTGTGTTGTCTTGAGTGGATTTCTAGATTTAAGCAACTTGCATTGTCGTAATTTTGATTACCATACCTTTTATTTTATTTTTTAGGTTCGTTACTCAACTTAGAAGCAGACATGCGTAGTCTTATTCAAGAACTTACAAGCACAGTATCAGAAGCTTAGCTTTAGTTGTAGTCTGTTGTTATACTTAATCCTTTTGTAAACTAATTAAAATATTTACACAATTTCACGTTTCATGTTTTAATACCAAAATTATTCATATTGCTAATGGTGTCTGACCAGCTGTAAAATATTCGAAAGTAAAGATAAGCAGCAAATTCAAAGATAATCTTAAAAAAAAAATTACACTGGATGGAAAGAGGTCAAATGTTTCTCGAGAGGGAAATACTCAAGGGGTTCAGAGAGAGAGAGAGTCGGAGGGTGGGTTCATCAAGGCCCATCAAAAAATCTGAACATTCCCTTCCTAGTTCACTTATCTTCAATTATGCCGTAAATGGATATTTTTGGGGCGAGTTAAAGGTCCACAGAGCCCTTCACATGGTTTTACATAATGGGTGCTTGAGATCCTTGAAAGTGTTTGTTTAAAAAAAATTGAAGGCCTTGAATTGGATAGTTAGGTCCTGGAAATTTTTTTTCGTAATTTACGTAAAATAACGCCATAGCTTACAGCAAAATAAAGACAAACTCTTCATTTATTTTAAACTAGTTTACAGTACTTTATAATAATAAAGCAAGGTGGTTCTTTTTCTTTTGAGGGTTTTAACTTTAAATCGCCTACCCCCATTAACATTTTTTTAATTACCTAGCTCCTTTTTGGCTTTGCGGTCTTCACTAACTACAACAAAGACCTTCGATTACAAACGTTGCTTACTATGTCTTTCTCCATTCCCCCACCCAATCACTTAAAATGGATGCTGCAACTACCCTAACTTCACCTCCCAAATTCTATCTCACCCCCCTCCCCCCCATGCTTCCAACACTCACAAATTACGTTCCGCTATTCTCAGAATCCAGTGTTGTTACTTTTAGGTTTGAAATGAAGACGTGACGCAATTTAATTGGCAAGTTAGGTTTAAAATGAAGACGTGACGTCGCACCTTCTTTGCCCGGTTTATTCACATTTGGAACGTCCTTCCGGAACCTGTTGTATTTGCCTCAAGCACCAATGCCTTCAAGGGTCGTGTCAGTCTGGCTCAGCGGTAGGACCTTGGCCTGTGGTTTCAAAGGTCCTGGGTACGATTCCCCGCTCAGGCAGTCTGACGTATAAATCCGAAAGGCAACGTAAATAGGTTTGCATCTGTATTTAGTTAATGCCTTCGAGAAGCACTTCGCTGGTGCACCAGAACTTGTGTACTTTTTCGACTAGGCTTGCGGTCCATTGTGCCTTTTGCTGTTTTTCTTTTAATTTTATACCCCCTCAATGAAGTGTTTGAGGTCGTTGATGGTGTTAGTTGTTGTTGATTATTCTATCTGTCTTGTGTTTTTTTTTTTTTTTATTAATTATTTTGTAATGCCCGGAAGGGGCAATTTAATGCTAATCAATTAATGTTAAAATGATGCAATTTAATTGGCATGTTAACGTACCCCTCCCAGCAATCTCACCCCCCCCCCTTCTCCAAATGTTAAGCAATACTAGTTATTTTCTTGCAGCAGTTTCTCCTTTTACGACATACCTTTGCTACAGTGTATTACTTCAGCCGCAATTATGTATTCATTCCTCCCCCTCCAAATGAAGCATACTTAAATTCTTTCCCTTGCCCACAGGGGGGCCCCCCCAACACCACCAACGTGAAGCACACACTACGTATTACTATTTCCCAACTTCTCGCATGGCAACCTGGGAGTGTTAGGCAGCCAGTCACAAGGGCTTTTTGTATGTACTATAACGTGCATGTTGTCGTAAAATGTTCGAAGTTTTGGTTCTCTGGGCGTTTTCATCAGTTCGAGTTGTTTGCACGGCTACTAAAGAGAATTTAGGGGGAAAAATTGCAGAATATAGCCGACGGGGGGAAAAAGCTTCCTGGTGGAACTCGAGCTAAGACAACTAACCTAACTATAACACAGGGAAACAAATTTTTTCTGTTCCACCTTTTTTCAGCACACGATTAAAACAAACATTGTAGTGTTTGATGGGAGGCACTATTTGAAGCAAAGTAGCCTTACTTGAACAAGTTTGTTGATTAATAAAGGTCCTCCGAAAACGTGTATTCTTGAATAATTTATTGGTTTTGGAGTAGTCCTTGAATTCTTTTGTGTGAACCCTGTCTTCATTATTGATACGTTATAGAGGCATACGTTTTAGTTGACAGATTGCGCCACCAGTTTTAAATGCGAAATTTGATGCAGATAGCCGTTTGGCTTTAAGCCTGTAGAACCCTTCAATCGCCTTGACAAATACGTTTTCCACCCATAAGTTTTCTTATGGCTGCCGGCAACAAGCTTTTAGCTTTCGCTGTACTGTATATAATAATAATAATGTTGACATGTTATGAGGTATACATTTCAGTTCATAGATCGCATCACCAGTTTTAAATGCACAATTTTCCGGTGCGGTCATTGGTTGGCATAAAGCCGTAAAATCCTTCAATATTGACACATTACAGCATAAATTCTAGTTTACATATTGCGCCATCAGTCTAACTGCAAAATTTGACGGTTGGTTTTTAGCTTCAGTAACCTTCGAGTCGTGCGAAATTAGTCTGACTGTACAGACGCACATCATATAAAAACGAGAGTGGCTCCAACCAGCAGGCTGCTAACACACTGCTGATCTTTGCCCTAAGGAGAGTCGAGAATTGCGATAGACAATAACTCGTCCACAAAATCTGTCCAGTTATTGTCAATACAAATAATTGTACATAATATCAAGGTTAACAAGGTTAACAACCATCTCGAATGTCATTCCAGTTGCAGTAGACCTTAAAAGTACTCGCCACATACCAAACACATCTTGCACAATGCACGATTTTTCTAATTTATGCATTTATAGAGTTGTAAAATTTTCTTTTACCCCAGTAGTTGCAGAAAATGCTGTGTTATAGCCCTTGTAAACCTGAGCAGTACACCGCAAACCGTCCGTTTCTAGCTTATACGGTTCCCGAGATATCCCTATTTGAGCGCAATTTGTTATTGCTAGTCGCCATTTTGGCGAGTAGGGCTAAATTCCAAGTTGCCAACTGTTGATTTTCATTTGCCGAGTGGCGACCGACGTTGAAGGTTAATATTCTTAAAGAGAAAATTACTCCCATATCAAAAAGGTGGTCTGGCATTATTCTGTTGATGGACTGTTCGTCAGTTCAAATTCGGGTTTGTCACAAATGAAACTTCGTCCATAAAAATGGCTTACTCTACTAATACTTTTTTCTAGTGTACGATTTTTGCTGAAAGAACACGCAGTACAGGACTAATTTTTTTTTCCCGAATGTCACTCAATCGCAATAATTGCATCGCTTTGCTAAATCAAAAATTGTACCACTGTTACTGGAACAGGCGAGTAGGAATGCCATAATCTGTCCAGAAACTTTAAGCAAAACTCCTTGGGTCGTTTGCGCGTTATCAGAAATGAAACAAAAAGAACATGGTAGTTTTAACTGAAATGAAGTGAAGGTTTTAGAAGCAAAAAGTCATACGAATTAGCTAATCTTTAAAAGGTGAAAAAACTTTGCGAAAAATGAAATTCCGTGGATCTCAGTACATTTTTATCCAATTTTCTGATTTTCCCCGGTTGTCAAATACCCTGTCTGTATACCTTGGTCTGATTAATTTGAAAGCAGCCTGCATTTACAACTCCCACTTTTATAATAAAAAATAAATAAAAAGTACGTTAAATGACGTATGGTAAGGCTTTTTTTTTTTTACATGTTCTTGGAACATTCATATAAATGATAGATTGGAAACACCGGTAACCGGTTGATACAGTGGTATTTTAAAGACATCTCCAAAACAATAACACAACCACCAACGTAGAACAAACTTGGTTCAACAATTAAATTTTCGGAGAACTCCAATCTCCTTCAGAATGACGTCAAAACCACGAAAAAGTTTTACATCTCAGCGTCTTTAGTCGAATCCAAATTTCAACGCTCGTGCTCGTCAGCAGGACCACTGATCTGTCGGTGGGACTGGACTGCCCACTTCCTGTCCAGGGCCACGCCAAGTGGTTTTGGCGTTATTCTGAAGGAGACTGGAGTTCTTTGAAAATTTAATTGTTGAACCAAGTTTGTTCTAAGTTGGTGGTATTGTGTCATTGTTTTGGAAATAAATAAGATGTCTTTAATTTGAAGTCCTATTTAAAAAACAAATAGCAAATGGCCCAGTGATGGTCACCCCCCCCCCCCCCCCAAAGGTGTTTTTAAATACTGGGATTCTTATAGATCCTGGTAAATCAAACCAAGGGTCTCATCTACTGGCGACCAGCATGTGCGCGTCGTCGGTCACGATGGCTCCCTTAGAAGAAATGACAGGGCACTTTCAAAGATCGTGAATTTTGAGGAAATAAAGTAACTTTTAAAACAACTTGTACGGTAATAAAACAAAAAAATAATTTCGGATTAATAACCGGCGTTGTGACGTTAGAATATCCAGTTGAGGTTATCATTCCTGCAAGTTGAAATTTTTGTCAACGCTTTTACAGTCAAACTTCAGCTTTTTTTTCATAACGAAAATGTAGATCAATGGTCTCAATTCTATTTCTGCGCAATAATCTACAATATAATTACTACATCTGCAAATGTTTATACTCCTGGATAACAAATGGTAGTTGTTTATTAAAATTTATTTTCTTGAAGCATGTAATTTGTTCACGGCAGCCATGCTTTGGCCGTAGGCTGTCTCATCAGTTTGAAAAATGGCACCAGGCCCACAAGGGTCAACTAAGGTTTAATTTGTTATCAATTGGGGGGGTTTGAGGCTTAATGGTTCAATAATTATCAAAATAAAATTTTGATATCCAATAGTTCTCGAATTGATATTTCAGCGAACCGTATCGATACCCCCAAATGTCACCAACCGATCCAGTTATCGGCACAGCCTTACCAACTATCATGTGGTTTATTTGTAGGTTTACTCGAATTTCTTGCGTTTGTCCAACGCTACTGGTCCTGGGGTAGGCGGAGAACTTCTGTACTTTCTCGCCACAATCAGTTGGATGCAGAACTTCATCCAGTAGCTGCTGGGTTGCATTTGGTATAAAAGATGTCATGTAGGCTAAGTGTCCAAAACTTGTACAAAAAAAAAAAACACACATTGTGTTTCAACATCTTAAATTGGTAAAATTTGGCCCATAATGTGAATCCCCCCCCCAATTAATTTGTCATTCCATTTTTTTCCTCAAAAGGATGAGCGTTATACTTGTTTGCTGTATAAGGTTTGTGAAAATCCATCAGTAAGGGTCGTTTTAGTTGTTAATATACTTCGCACTCAGTGAAAAGTTACTTCAGCAAATTCAGGCTTCCCCTCCAAGGAGCTAGCATCAAAGGGTAATCTAATAGATATTCCACAGCAAGGTGCGTAAATTGAAGCAAAAAACTGGGCTTTTTTTTTTGTAATAAGCCCCAATTTGATTCCTGCGCCAAAATCCAAGCTTTTCCAGCCAGATATTAGCAACCTTAAGAACTTAATACCAAGGTTCGGCTGAAACCGATTTTGGCATCGGCACCAATACCGTTAGTATTGAATCGGTTAACTGTTTTGGTAAAATATCGGTTCTTGCGATATCTTGGCCAAAAATTGACCGTTTTTGATGTTCCAATACACCATTTGAACTGTTTTTTCGAGAGCTTTCCATTGATGCTAATTTCAGAGTGATAGCCCAATTGTTCTCAAGTTATTTAACAAAATCCAAAAACAGGTTCCAAAAAATGCACTTTACTGCAAAACGCATGCTTTGAGATTGGGAATTGTTCACCAAATTTTGTTTCTGAATATGGAAAAAACATTAACTTTTAAGTCAAATAATGCATAGAAGCATCGGGCCGGTGAAAGTTGGTATCGGCCGAGCTTTACTTAATACTAGATAACCTTTTAGAGTCCATTTTCCTCGTTCCCTGCGAAAACTATCACAGCCAAAACATATTGCAATGCCTCGGTAAAATAACCAAGCGGTCTACATAAACAAAAAAAAATTGCAGACATAGTAATAATATTGTAAATTATTTACAAAATATACCTGGGACTATCGTATTAAGTTTTCATTTCATAAATAAAAAAATTGTGTCGTAAATACACTTATGAAAATATTCAACTTGCAGCACCCGGGAGACCTTGAAATGATACATCCACTGGCTATTCTTCCATTACAGCATCGTTTGCTACTTCAGAAATCTGTTTGAGGTAGGGATGTGCGATACTCGAAAAATTCGACCCGAGCTGAGTATGAAACTTGTACCGTACTCGAACTCGGCTCGCTGCTCGCGTCCATACTCGAAAAACTCGAATCCGGCGAAAATGCGATAACTTCGTCAATTTTTGACCGATTTTGACATTCCAATATACCAAATCGATCGTCTCGAAGAGAGCTTTCCAGTGGTGCAGATTAAAAGTCAATAATTGAAACCATTTTCAAGTTATATCCTTAAAACTGGAAAACCATGACCCACACAGTCAGCTAAGCATTATCTTTGTTCTTTTATCTTACCAAATTGAAGAGAAACTTGCAAACAAAATAATTTCATCAAATACTCAAACTCGGCTCGATACTCGATTCTTCTGTTGCAAACTCGGCTCGGCTCGGCTCGAATTAAAATTTGTCTACTCGCACATCCCTAGTTTGAGGTTTTTAAAGTGAGCCAAGTGCTCAGTTTTCAAACCTGATTGTGTTATGTCTTCACAGTGAAAGCGAGTATTTACCTTTTGAACTTTTATAGGTTTTTACTACAGTAGAAGTTTTAAGGTTGTTTTATTTCTAAGGTATTGACGATTGTTAAAGCGATCAGTTTTCGGCCGCCACAGCGCTCCTAGCCGGTTGCGATAATGACTCGCTTCCCGTGGACCACTCGAGCCTCTAACACGATCAGTGGTCATGAACGTTTAGTGGAAGTTATGCAAGGAATAAAGGCAGCAACATAGAAGACGATGAGGTCATTCAGAGGCAAGGAAACGGGGATTCCCAGCTTTCAAACGCGACCAAGATGGTTGTTTAATGTTTACAAATTACAGCTGCTTGGACCAGGGCTATTTTTAGCAAACGATCAATTTTTTAGTCAATTTTGATGACAATACCAACAAAAACCTCCAATTAAGGTAATTAAAAAGCCAACATTTAATTAAATAAATCCAAAACACCTAATTCAATCGAAATTACACCTCCGTTGTAGTTGGGCATTTCAGACAGGGTTTTGAAGCCACAATACATTCTCGTTTGGACTCGCAAGGGTCAAGACCAGGTAAAAGGCCTAAATGTCATACTTGTCCAGCTTTAGCACCACAAGCAATTCCTGAAAACAAACCCTCCACTAGTTTACTTTATGCTCCTTGAAAAATCAGTAAAAATGTGTTGGGCATGTTAATGTTGGTCTCAGTAAAGCATAAGGCTGGGCCGATACCACTTTTTACCGATCCAATCCGATACAGATTTCGAAGAAAAAATTTCCGATACCGATCTTTTTCTTCTTTTTAATGGCTTGCTCCTTGGGGCATTGCAGTTATTTCAAATAAATAAAATAAATTGATAAAGAGTCCCTGACCAAGAAAAAACTTTGCGTTTTATATTTAACCAGACAAGTGTGTGTTTCTACATAAATTAACGTTTTCTTTAGTTTTTACATCTAGTACTGTAGTTCTACTGAATTCACGTTTTTTTCCCTTGTTACCACATTAAACTTATTAGTAAAGATAGGACGATCAACTTTGTTACCAATGTCTTTATAAGAAAAAAATTACTTTTGAAATCATTGCATAAACAAAGCATTGGCCTAAATAAATTTAATTATTTTTTTTTAAAAATACTGGTTTAAAATAATATTGCATTGCCAAAATCATTTAAAAACACAAAACCCCATTAAAATTTTAACATTTTGCCTTTGCCTTGTAACTTCTTAACAGTAAGAGATTGCTTCTTGCAGTTTGGACCATTGGAAAGCTGGCGAAAAAACCTTCAAAATGATGGTATTCAAACGTCAAATTCGGTCGACGAGAAATGAAAATATCTTCGATTTGGTTTATTACAGATTTATATGGGTTTTACTTGCTGATCCCGATACAGCAAATATTGGTATCGGCCCAGCCTTAGCAAAGCATAATTAATAAAATCTCCCGTTTAACCATTTCCCCTCAAATGATGAACTAAGAAACAAGACAGATCTTACTTCCGTTTTTTTCTTAAATTTATTGTTTTGATACGGCGTAATTTGAGAATGCAGTCTCATATTAAAAGTTACTAGTCGTTTCAACGCATTCACCATACGCCAAAATACAGCATCAGGTGGCATTTAACAATCTCTCACGTCCGCTACAGCTTTTGTTAACAACTTCGGATCAAAATGTGCAAGAGAAATAATAGCAGTTTGTTCGCTTTTAACGTACGGTTTTTGAGAGAAAATTCGACTATGTTGCGTTTAATGATAGTATTATGGTCATAGCAATGGCAATTCCACTAGTTTCTCTAAGTCGGCATAGTCTGGTGAATCAATCTACAACCACGCACGAAATGATAAAAAAAAAAAAAGGGAAAAAATGTACTATAAAAACAGAAAATGGTTCTCCACACAACTAAGCCAACTTTGACAACTTTTACTCTTTTTTTGGTTCAACTTTTCCAACATGCTTCGTAACAAGCAGAACTAATCATTCTCGGAGATTGTAAAACATTTTTACTAACTAGTCTTCGTAAAGGGTTTTGAAGAGGACACCATAGTTATTACGGCGACATCGTGGGCATGATGGTTACTGGTTTAGGCAGCTTTCATCCGGTGTAGGCAGCTTCATCAGCACGACGCTGTCGCTGTCCAAAAAGCTAAATGAGTCAAGATGGTTAAGCTCCGTTAACATGGAGCCGGTATTGCAAATGGGTTAGATCCACGACGAACAAGATTTCATTAAAATTAAAAATCAATACATTCTGTTATTCTTGGCTTGTAACGAATTTACAAAAAAAAAAAAAAAAATACTTAAAGAACAAGAATCTTCAGTTCTCGAAGTTTTAGAATCTGATGTTGATTTTTCTAACAAGCAACATTGCAGGGTAGGGTCAAATAGACAGGAAACAACAAAGTCAAAACCCTTTTTAACAAGACACCAACGAGGACACATAGTAGAGGACGAATTCATAGGAAATAATCTGGAGTGCGTCTTGTGACGTGGGGTTCACCACGGCGCGGAGCAGGATCAAATTGGAGGCTGAAAAGAGACAAAATTTGATTAAGGACACAGTTAAATGTTCGTTACAGGGTTGAGATTCACTGACTATGAAAAGAGAGGAACATTTTTGAATTGTAAGATTGGGGAGGTAGAGTTTAAAAAAATCGGGCCAAAAATAATTCTTCGTAAATTTGACAACAATTTATTTTAGGTGGCACTTAAATATTGAATAACTACTTACAATGAATATTTCAATGCGTCGTCTAGTTCCATGATGGCTGCTTGATTCCCACAGCGATAGCAGTAGTTGGGTGCGCTGAAAATGGTCACTACATTGCGATCGTGGCACCAGTTATAGCCCTACAACAAAGATAACGCAAGTGTTAAGATTCCAGCTTCAAGAAATGTTGCCATTAGATGCTTTTCAGCAACTTGGTACGGTTAATGCAAGCTTAACCATGAAGTCCATAATGGTTTAATTTCCCACGATACTATATAAATAATTAGGCCTGGGATCATAAGTTTTAAAAATGTGCACAGAAGTTTTTCAGACGGTGCCGGTACCAAGCTCAGTACCCCGGTACTAGGTTTTCTCCGGTACTTGTGAACGAGGCGATATCTGGTATTATAGTGTTGTGGTGCCAACACCCGATTTTTATATAATACAATTTTTTTTTAATTGAAAATGTGTTTTGTTGATACATTTTTAATCAAAGTTATGCAAATTTGGCTTTCCCATTAAAGCAATACCGGTATTTTATCTCCCAACACTAAACAGGATTATAAAAAATTTGTTTCATCTCACCTCCATAACCAGCTGGTGAGCTCTAGAGATTAGTGTAAGTCCATTGCTATGGTTGAAAGTCTCGGAGATGTCTTGACCAAAGGTGTAACCAGCACCTCTTGGGGATATACCCCATCCACCTCTATCATCGGGATCTGACCATAACAGGTCGCACATAGGACCCTGAAGAAAAAGAAACGTGTTAAGGACTAACGAAAACTTAATTTTACACAGATATTATGTTATGCAAACTCTCACTAATGTCAATCCAGCAGCAGTCGCCACTTGCCAATGAGAATTACTCGCCATAATAAAATTTCTACTTGCCGCATACCAAATACTAAGGCTGTGGTACAGCCTGTACCGAACCGAACATGGCCGAACAGAAGGTGTTCGGGTTTGTTTTTTAAAAAGAAAAATACCCAACATATTTCCACTTCTAGATGACGGATTTCAATGTTTGAATACACCATTTTCAAGGTTTTTTTCGCCAGCTTTCTGATGGTCCAAACCACAAGTTCCTTACCATTCAAAAGTTCCTAACCATTCGAAAGTTATGAGGGAAAATGTAAGACACACGAGATTTCCTTGTGCTGAAACTTAAGCTTTCACATGTATTCACTTACAAGTCCCTGTGAACAGTATTTGTTGATAAACTTGTACTTTAGCAAATATGAGTTAGGTTGTTTTCAATTACATTTTACCGGTTGATTGGTTTGGTACACTTTTGTTTGGTTTGGACGAGTTCGGTGTTCGGCTCATTAAGATTTGTTCGATTTGGTTCAGTTAAACAATGTGTGTTTGGTACAGCTACAGCCTTACCAAATACTAAGGCTGCACTGATACCAATACAGGATCAGATCAGTTCCGATATGTGGTATCGGTAACTTTCGCCAAAATATCGACAACCCGGGAACCGTTCGAGGTTACGGCACGAGGGTCACAGCATCTTGCTCAAGAAATCAATTTTCAGTATCTTCCTAGCCACATTTAACTGTTGGTTACTACACAATTTTAAAAACTTTTAATTTAATAATTACTGGCATTTGAAGAAAACTACAACGTTGATAAAATTTTGAAATCGGTGCCGGTATCAGCAAAATGTTTAAAACCGGTTCGGTATCAGATCGGTAAAGTTGTGATCATTTCAGCCTTTCCAAATACAACTTGAATGATTCACGGTTCTTCTAATTTATGCATTAAGAAATTATAGTTGTCGTTAACCCCATTTTACCCGAGTGCCGTTCTGTATTGCTAGTCGCCTTTTGGTGATTATAGTTAAATTCAAGTGTTGTAGTGGTCATTGCTCAACGCAGGTATTCGGTACAAAATAATTTTTTTTGCGCTATTCCACGACGCTAAACCACCCAGTAGCTTATATAATCATTGAATTTTTAAACTAAAAAAATTTTAAAAAGGGACTTTGGACTCGGGCGGAGCATATAACGACTTGCCACATAGCCTCTCTGGCGATTGCAACATTCACTGGTGTGTAGAATTTGTAAAACAAAACCTCGTCTACTGGATACACTTCATGCTTTCTCTCCGCCTTGAACTAAGAATACAACAGACAGGGCGATACTAGATCATCCTCAAGGACAGCCTCTTCCCCATAAGCCATTACTGCACAATTTTCAAAATCGAACGTGTGCCACTCTTAAAGCACGGTTTGGATAGATTTCCGTTTTCTTGCTTCACTCACCGTTTTAAATTTTTCACCGATCTACCTAACATTTAAAATACATGTATGTAATCTTACTCTCACGAGCTGGAGCGTGCCAACTTTACAACACTTCCCAAACTAAGTTAACTCTCCGCTAGGTTTGAGACCTGTATGAACTCGCAGTTAACTCCGTTACGTTTGAGACCAGTATGAAGTTGCTGTGAATGCAAGGTGCCTCTAAGCCCGACTACGAGAAATGGGGAATATTCGAAGCATGCCAGGTCATTCTCATACATGCCCGGTCCGACCTGAATAAGAGTTCAAGATATGTCTGGCAACCAACGTCTTCACACTATCTACGAGCTTGGTTCTCATAAGCTACTACAAGATAAGGCTTCACAGAAAGATCTTGGTGTCATTCTCGATGGCAATCTTTCCTTCTCTACACATGTCCAATCTGTTGTAGCCAAGGCCTATGCTGTGCTAGCAGCAGTCAGAAATACATTTGACGAGCTTCAACCAAAGATCTTTCTTAAACTGCACTGTAGTCTTGTAAGAAGCATCATCGAATATGCAAACCAAACTTGGTGGATCAGACTTGAACGCGACAAGGACAAAGTGGAAAGACTCCAGAGACATGCAACAAAGAGGGTCATTGGTTTATCCAATCTGCCGTACAGTGAATGTTTACGACGACTCAGACTTCCCACACTGGCTTATCGACGTTCTCGCGGAGATCTTATCTTTGCATATAAGACTATTAACTCTAATAACCCACTTGAGAAATCTTGGCTTGTTGTCACTGATGATCTTAGAACTAGAAACCACGGGCTATGGTTGTGAAACAACGCTGCCGACATCATTACGACAAGTCATTTGCTTTCAGAGTGTGCAACCTATGGAATAGGCTACGGGCGTGAAAGCCCCTTCCGTGCTCACCTTCAAAAAACGTCTTGATATCGTGTTACCCTCCTTTATTCCACCCTACGAGCACAAAAATTGGTAGTAGGGGATACACGACGCCATAAGCCAGCAGGCCTTCTGTCGAATTTTCATTAAAATTAAAATAGAATTCTTCAATGGTCTATTACTCCCACGAGCCCACAACACTTAACTCTCCGCTAGATTTGAGACCCGTACGAAGTCGCTGTTAACTCTCAGCTAGGTTTGAGACCAGCATGAACTCGCTGTGAATACAAGGTACACCTAGCATAATAAGTGAAACTAGCGGAGTCGCTAGCTTATTCCGCGTCGTCTCGCTACGCTCTAGGCGATTTCTTGCTGCAAACTTATGATACAGACAGACCTTCTACATAAAAAAAAGGTCAAGCAAATTATAACTGTGTGTAGTATGCGGTATTCGTTTCGCCCTTGTCATTTGCCCTACCAAGCATAACCTAGCTCTCATCCACAAAGTATTCTCTACTGACGAGCCCAAACAAGAGCGAAACAGTCTGTCAAGAGATCTTTGTGGGTGAGAGCTAATTGATATTAGATATTGGTTATCTCGAGAAAAAGTCATTATTTTTTTACATCCAAGGAGGCAAGCAAAAAGATCAAGCAATTTATCAGAAAAGTGCTGTTCTGATGACAAACGCTGATTTTTGTTCGCTCACTCATCAGCGCAAACATTTCCTCAGATACATGACTGAATCAATGTAACCATCAAGAACCACACATCACTTGTAATTTGTGTTAGTATACACCTTATATGGGTTTTCATGTTTTACTTATTTTAAGAATATTGTTCTTTACGTCCTGCTCAGTACAGATTTTTCCATGGGCGTCTGTCTTATCACTTTACTTTCTGATGATCCCTCGCTTGGAGAAACATCTGCAGAATGTCACATGTAATCTCCTACGAACGTGAGAAATGAAAGATCGCGAGACACGCATTGAAAAGGTTTAGTTTATGTGGAAATCGCTCAGTTTGCTCGCTCAATCCACGCACTGCCGTGCTTCGGAAACACGAATGTTTCCGTGCTTCAGAATCCAAGAAAATTACGTCCTTTTAAAACCAGCTCTATGGGTCTGTTTTTTCCATGTATCAACTCAGTTGATACACATTTTAAGATGTTTATGTCGTCCTTTAAGGTTAATTTTTTGCGTGCATCCTACTCCAGATCATTTCTCTTCGCTCGAGGAGGTTTGCATGAACAAACTATGGCGTCATGAACAAACATCATGAGGATTTAAAAAAAATAAAACTTTGACGCTATTTTTTAAGGGTTTTTCTTTGGCCCTACTCCCGTGTTTGTAGGTGCTTTGGTTCCAGAGGAGTAGACGTAAAAACACGCACATCATACTCCTTAATGAAGTAGATTGGCAATATTCGAAGCATGCCGAGTGATTTTCTTACACGCCTAGCTCAACCCAACCTGACCAGATAAGCACTTCAAAATCTAAGATATTAAATATTAAATACAGGGCGGCCATAAAATAGTGATACCCACAATTTTCTTATCAGGAACAGCCCGATTTCCAATCAGTTACGATAAATGAGACCACAATAAATAACCACTTTATAAAGATATAACAGAAAGTACTGTAGGACAATCCCAAATTAAGCTTACCTCGTGGGGCACTTCCTGCAGACGATCAAGCGCTCTGATGTGGTCTAGTGTGTCTATGGAGGGTGATAAGCCTCCATGGAGACAGAATATCTGCAAAACAAAATTATCAGTTCCTGCAATACATTTTTATGTAGGCCTATAGATTCCATGAACGATTATAAACTGAACACTTACCTGACTGTCTACTAAAGCCGTTAACGGTAGGTAATCAAAAAGGTCCGTAAAATATTTCCACACGTTGGCATTGCCGTACTTTCTCAAGCATTCGTCATAAAATCCGTAAACTTGAGTGATCTGTCGGCTCTCGTGATTTCCTCTGAGAATGGTTATCCTTTCCCTAAACCGGACCTGTTCGTACGGAAAATAAATTAGATGAGTGTTTATGCTATCCTATAATTAATTTGTAGTGCTTAGATGCGAATAAAATTGTAATAGGACCTCTTTACGACAGTCCAAAGGTCTCCTTTGGAAACCATGTTATATCGGGTTTATTAAGAGGTATGTCATAATGGGGTTTCAGGACATCCAGGCATGCCTGTTACAATATTTCTTAACCAATTAATGCTGCACTTATACAAACTCTACCGGTTTCCAAAATCGGGGACGGTGCCAAACCGGGGCACATGTCAGGGCAAAAATAACAGTGCCTGGGTCAGTGCCCTGGTATAAAAAAATTCCAGTTATCGAGTAGTTCGTTAAAAAAACTAAAGACAGAGTTTTGCTGCACTGCGCATTGTTGTAGTAACTTTTCTACATAGCACAAGCTAGTTACAGACGTCCGAGCAGTTCTCCTCGACGCCGACATTGTTTATAAATAGGCCGACACACTCTGGGGCATGTTGCTAATGTTGGCGTTGTTCGTTAATACGAGACATGAGAAACGCTGGCAAGACAAAATCGTCGTCTTGACGAAAATTTGGAATTTCTACCAGGTAAGGCACTTACATGCAGGAGAAATGAAGTTCTCTTGAGTGGAGAACGACGAAGTCTGCGTTACGTATCGGGATCTCCCTCTCACCAATCGGTGCTTTGTACCTACGTCACACTGCACAAATTACATCAACATCAGTAATTTAATGCATAACTAATTAACTATGCAACTACTCTGCCTCTATGCCCCCCCCCCCCCCCCCCCCGTTACTTTCGATAAGCCGACGATTTTTCATTCAGAAGGGAGACATTTTTTGTATTTATACAAGTTTGTCGCCTCTCTAAAAACGCCCTACCATTCAAAAGTTTAAAAAAATCAATCTCAGTTAGTAGGGCGACTACAAATACCGTATATTTCCGAATATAAGACGCCCCGAATATAAGACGAAGTCCATTTTTAAGCCCAGAAATTCGAAAAAAAAGTAAGTACTCGAATATAAGACGAGGTCCATTTTGGCCGCCCCCCCCCCCCCAAAAAAAAAATTTCAGCAATTTAGGCTAACATTAAAGAACAAAATGTCAAAGTGATTTAGGCCTAGCATTAAAAAAAATTACACGTAGTCCTACATAAATTTTTCCAACAAACCAATACTGTATTTATTGCTTAATGAACATACTGTATTAGGCCAGGTAGCCTACAATTGTTATTTTTTCATAGGAAGGAAGTTGACAGGCCTACAAAAAATGAATCGCTCATCGCTGTCAACAAAATAAAATTAAAAATCACAACAATTTAGGCCTAACATTAAAAATTGCATATAGGCCTACAAACAACCTAATGTTTAATGCCTAATGAACATGTTAAGATTTGTCTAGGGTTTATTTTGGTGTTAGGCCATACAGGTAGGCCTGCAACCCTATTTTTCCACAGGAAAGAGTCGATTGGCCAAGTACACAAGATTAATCATCACTGTCAGTGTATCCCCCTTCACTGTCTTCATCTTCTGATGCACTACCCGAGTTTTGAACATCGTTTGGCACAGCGTTTGGTAAGTCCCCATCCTCCCACAAAACGTCATCTTCAGTACCATCCATGGCATTACTAAGACAACATTTCTTAAATCCTTTCACGATTGTTTCTACTTTGATTGACTGCCATGCGGAAACAACCCACTCACACACAAGGGAAATAGATGCCTTCCTAAGGCGGCCTGAAGGAGTGAGGTTATTGCTGTGGTCAGTTTCGGTGAGCCACTCGGTATAGAGCTCCTTCATATGGTCTTTAAATGGTTTGTTGATGCAAACATCTAAAACCTGGAGCTGCGAAGTCATTCCACCTGGAATAATGACTAAATCCGAATTCATAGCTTTCACTTTGTTTTTAACTTCGTCAGTTACGTGACCTGCAAAAGCATCTAAACAAAGCAATCCACGTTTTTGTAAAAGCGCACCTGGGCGTCTGCCCCAAACAACTTTTAACCACTCTAGCACGAGTTCGTTCGTCATCCATCCTTTTTCTTGTACACGAACAACAACGTTTGCTGGAAGTGCTTCTTTGGGCATAGTTTTTCTTTTAAAAATAAGAAAAGGTGGGAGTTTCGTACCATCCGCTAGCACACACAACATTGCTGTAAACCTTTCCTTCTCGTGCCCAGTTGTTTTTAAGAGAACTGATTTTGCACCTTTTTCATTAACAGTGGATGTTAGCGGCATGTCAAAACATATCGGTGTTTCATCAGCATTTCCGATGCAGCTTAGTAAATGATCATTTTTTTTCCTAAGCGCTATCACGTACCGTTGATAAGCTACCAGTTTCTCCTCATAATCGGCAGGTAATCTTTGGGACAGCGTTGTTCGGCGACGAAGTGAAAATCCACTGCGACGCATGAAGCGATTGCACCAACCAACACTAGCTTTAAACACACTTCTAGGGATTTTTTTACTTCGGGCAATTTGGACAGCTTTCGTTCGTATCATCGTTCGAGTTACAGGAAATCCATTGGCTCTGGTTTCTTTAACAAATGTTTCCATTTCCTCATCAAGTTCTGGATGTCTACCTTTTTTGGGGCCACGAAATGCTTTTCGAGTGTTCGATGCATTTTCCAGCTTTTGTTGTTGGCCACGCCATCGTCGGACATTACACTCTGAAACACAGAATTTCCTTGCTGCCTCTGTGTTCGTTGTGGATTCTGCAAATTTCACCACTTTGATTTTAAATCCAGCTTCATAACTTGTTCGTTGTTGAAGATGGGGTGATTTCGTGCACGCTTTTTTCTCCACACGATCCCAGCACGTTTTCTTTGCTACGGCGGACATGATTGCATCAATCGCGGTGCTTTCAAGATGGCGGCAGACAAAGCGAAACCGGAAGTACAAAGCACGTTGCGTGAAGAGAAACTTAAACGGCGCTCACGCTCACAGACTCGAACGCGATTATAAGACGAAGCTACGGTTTTGAACGCTCGGAAAAAAAAAAGTATCGTCTTATATTCGGAAATATACGGTAGCCCTCGAAATACCTGCCCACCCAAAAAAAAGCTCTCAAAGGTCGCTGTGTATTTTTATTTAAAGTTTTTTTGACAAATTAGCAAAAATTTGTGTCATTTCTTAATTTTTTGATAAATGTAGCATTAATACAACATTTTAATGGCTTCATTTAATGGAGATCTTTTCATTGGGCCAAAAGCCAACTTCAAACAACCTCCTTGTCAACTTTGAGGTATCTGTACCCGAGAGCCTTTTTTTTTTTTTAAACTTTTGCCTGAAAAGTTAAAACCCAAACTTACCTTTAAGCATACAAGAAGACTAACAG
>JAHWFP010044514.1:321-10675 GCA_023313725.1 Lithobius niger | reverse complement strand
GGAAATGGAGGTAGGTTTCTCCATTTAGGCGTCGAGGTAGAAAAAAAGGCCCTACCAAATGATCACCAACAATTCCAGCCCAAACGTTTAGACTAAATTGTTGTTGATGTCTAGATTGTTGTACCTCGTGCAGATTTGCATGGTCCCAAAGATGGTTGTTGTGATAGTTGAATATGCCATCACGTGTGAAGCCAGCCTCATCTGTAAACAGGATAGACGGCAGGAAATGAGCGTCTGCTCCACATTCATGATTCAGTCGCACACAGAACGCTCGTCGTGGTGGAAGGTCGGCCTCGCCAAGACCTTGGACACGTTGCAAATGGTAGGGGTATAGCAGGTTATGATGCAAAATGTCCCAAATCGTCGAATTACTGACACCCTCTCTGCGTGCAATGCGTCGTGTGCTATCCGATGGATTTTCTGCTATGTGCTGGAGAACTCTGTCTTCCAAGCCAACAGTTCGCACAGTTCTGGGTCTTCCAGCATCCGGTGTCCGTCTCCCAAATGAGCCTGTTTCCCGTAAGCGCTGGTGGATACGACTGAACGTTCTAGCACATGGCAAATTCCTGTCTGGATACCTTTGAGCGTAGAGACGTCGTGCTTCCAATGCATTTCCATCTGCAAGACCATACATGTAGTGCATGTCTGCCAGTTCGATGTCTGGATACTCCATACTTAGGGAAGAGAACTACCGAACAGTAAACGTGAACAAAGGATCACAATGTCACCTTTAGATTTAAGTCGTCAAGTGATTTAACAAACCCCTGTATTAACAAGAAGTCGTCTGTCAACCCCGAAATGTGGACTCTCCAAATGGTGTTCAAGGTCACTTTGTACAGATATGCGAATGTTCAATTTGAATTTGTGATTACAGTACTTTTTCGCATCACAAACGTTGTTGTTTTTGTCAATAAATGTTATTACATTCTGGAAGGGAGATCGTAACAGGGGGATAGCAACTAATGAATGGCAGAGCTTTCCCGCTATAATGTAACTTTTAAGACTTCTAAGTTATTGTTTTTTAGAAGTTGGGTTTTCAAGGATTTTTGTCTTTAACACTTAAAACTACAAAGAATCTGGAGATTTACCTCCAAATCAAAACCAAGTTTATGCGATGATTTTTGTGGAAGCTGGAGCGTTAGACAAAGGCAACAAACAAACAAACAAACAAATAAGCAACCAAATTCAAATGTGTGGGTTGAGTACAGTAATGTTGTTCTCGCCGCTTCGGCCAATGAAACAAGTGATCATCCGAATTCTAAGGATTCCCCCACTTTTACGTTTTAAGCTTCTTTGCTTGAAGAGTAGAAAACTAACACATTAAATCCCTCACTTTTAATGGCGAGGATACCCGATTGATAATGTTTGGTGCTCTCCACAGAGATGTACGTACAGTAGTTGTTTTTTTTTTTGGAGGGGGGGGTGGGCACAAACTTGGAAAACGATGTAACCTACTTGGTCTTTACACGTAATGAAAGAAAGTACAGTACTACTTTCGATTGTTTTCAATCACACGATGTGTTTTTTCTACAATTTGTTTCATTAAAGTACAAGACCAAAGCAGTTACTCCTCTCTTCCCCCACGTTTGCTCCCCCCTCCATAAGAAAATTACCTCTCCCTCTGATAAGTTGTGCGACCCAATACTGTATTATGAAGTACTGAAATACCAGGTATGATATGGCACATATCCTGAGTTTGGAATGGAAACTGTGAATCATTACGAGGTATTTAAGAACGGTTTACCCCAAACCTGGGGGGGGGGGGGGCTGTAACTAAAGACTGGTGCATTTCCGGACCCATGTTTATAGGACTTTTTCTTCTTATCTTTGATCACACAGCGGACCCTCAAAATATTTGACACTAATTTCCGAACACCCTGTATATATAATTGCACAAGAGACCAGGCGGTAAGCATCAGCACAGACCAGCCACGACCCACAGCCCCACGCATCTGGCTGAAGAATTGCATTGTAGGAAAGCTTTTCAGGACAGCATGCTTCTCGAAGGTGCAGCTTCAAGACTCCATCAGCCAAATTTTATTTCCGCCAACGTCAACATGAACATGAAAGAATAATATAATGAAGTGATCATTAAAGAGAGGGGATCATTTACCTGGGCGTGGGGGGGGGGGGGAGTGGGAGAGATTTGAGTGATGCACTAATTGAGTGAGCGAAGTGAACGAAAATCAGCGTTTGCTAGCCAGTGAGCGCAACAATTTGAAGAAACTTAATTCGGTTTAACACGGACATACACATGAGCTACCATACCTATTTACAGTGTTGCAAACTGCGCATTCAACACCACCCGGGCTTCAGCTAGTGATAAATAAACAATAAATCACAATAAACAGGACGGAAAGCCCAATGGGCTCGACAAGTGATAAATAAATACTGATGCAAATCTATCCCCGTTACCGTTGGGACTCGAACGGCAGACTGCCTGACCAGGAATCGAAACCAATTCCTGATCAGGTCATCGGAAATTTAAGTCCAAAAACCAACGGAAATGGTTTGCATTTGTATTTATTTAATAAATCACGAGTTAAAACGGTGTAAGAAGCAGACAGTCAGCATTAAAGACTGTCTTTGTGTGAATGCAGGATAAAATTATCTGATTCGGAGTTTCTGACAGTATCTTACAGTTTCACAAGGCTAGTTTTTAATGCTGTGTGTTTCAACCTGCTTTTTTGAAACAGCCTACTTTTTTAGTGATTTCACACGGAATAATGTTTGCGTGCCATGCCGTGCCGCGCGGATTTCACACGGAATAATGTTTGCGTGCCGTATCGTCCCATGCCGCGCGCAAGTGAGTCACAACGGTCGCTACCCAACAACGGGCCAGCACGGGCTGGAGCTGCTCGGCACGCTTTAATTATTCCGTCTGAAATCGGAACGTGCGCCGTACCACGCTGCTGGAAATGCTAACAAAGCTTCATTGTAGTTAAAAATTTACCGCTACCAGTTGTTGTCAAAACAAGGAGGCCGACAACGGCCGCTTGTAATTAAACCGTCTGAAATCAAGTCGCGCTGGCCCTCCAGAATCTGCTAAAGAGGGTTGGCCGCGTCCGGCCGCGGCCATCCTCCAGCCCGAGACGAATTATTCCGTGTGAAATCACTATTTATCTGTTGCTGGCTAATTCCTGGGTAAGGAATGTGGGTGGGCACAGAAGCACATTAGTCGATGAATTCTAAAGAAGCACACAATCGACGTTATAGACTGGCCTTGTGACACTTGCAAGGAACACTATTGCGATGTTTCTTTCTCATATTAGCACATCTTGTAGCCTGACAAGGCGATTCTTTACGGACGACTGTCTGCTTATTTAGAACTCATCGACTAATTGGGCTGACGTGTCCCATCCCACACGCACATCACCATTGTTTGCCTGAAAGAATTGCCTCAACGATTGTACTGTTAAAAATTTCCATTAAAAGACAGTACTGAGACCTGCTGATAATCTGTTTCCAGTTCTTTCAACCGAAAAAGTGCAGTAGTTCCAATAAGAAAATTGATCTGAATGAGAAGTACTGGCTCTGTGCATTAATGTGACATATGTCCCCTATTGTTGCATATGAAACACATTTCTGATTACATTTCTGATCACTAGGCGTCCCTTTCGTATCAACCGACAACTGTTAGAGCATGCCAACAAGCTGAAGGAAAAAATAACTAAGTCCCAACGCACACTACGAACATTGTCGAGGTTCCCTGGTAACCCTGAAGACCGTGTACTCGCACAGCCCATTGGTCAAAGTGGTCGATACAATGCATCCGAAGCGCTACAGCACAAAGTGTCAGAAACAATACCAGGTCTCTTTTTTACCGTAATTTTACGGATATTTTTAACTGGGCTTAACCATGGAAACTATTTTCCTAATCTGCTGAGAGTTATGTACCGTGCATATTTTGGTTTACAATTGCTGTATCCAACCATATTATACACGTAAATACAATTAAAGCCTGACCCCCCAAACTTCAAACGTTTCACGCCCAGATAAACGAAGAATAAGGGCGTGTTTACGCAGCGACTCGCATTTGCATTCTCGCAGCTAGAACTCAATCGCGATGGCAAAGGTGACATTGCCATGGTAACAACGCTAAATGGATTAGCTAAATCCGAAATCGTTTGAGTAAATACTTGCAGTCTTGTAATCCGTGCCAATAATATAAAGAATTCCTCATGACGAAACAATTTTCCCAAACGCTTCTGAACTCACGTTATTTGCTGTTTTCGTTGCGAGGCGGCAGACATAAAACCGCCGCCATGTTGGAATTTGAGGTGATTTCTAGCTTCTAGCTGCGAGAATGCAAAAGCGAGTGATTGCGTAAACCCGGCCTAATGTGAGGCTACACACTCGACTACTTTCTTGGCTAAATTTTTCCGTGTTCTTCAGTCACGTCGTCTGCTTTTCGTTCACCACCCTACTGACGATACATATATATAATTTTTCAATGTTTCAAACACTTTTCTGGGCATGGAATTTCATTATTACCTTCCAGGACATTTCCAGGTTTTAAAGGACTCGCACGAGCCCCGAATTAGAGCTGTGCTAAGTACACTAAGATGATTAGTTTCTAAACATTTTCCAGCGCTGTTGTTTAGCCAAGTAGAATGCCCCAATCATTAACACTGGTCTATAGTGTGCAAAAGTGAAACTGGTGAAAACATTTGACTACAGCGGTAAGGTTTCACGTGGACTGAACAGTACAGCAACACTGCAGTATCTGAAACCTTACAGGAAAGTTTATTTTTGTTCCTTTGCTGTTTTGACTTCTGGATCAGTTAAACCTTACGTTAAGCATCAACCGAGTTCGTTTTTGTTTTCTAATTTCAGGCATACCACTGCAAACGAATGTCTGTATAAAGTTTATAACCAGACCACCTCGTTTAACGCGTACTTATGTAACCAACTAGCTTTTCGAGGTGCCTTTCATGATTTAAGGCTCTAAGAGTTTCAGTTCATAACTGTCATAACCGCAACAATTTTCATGTCGACGTGCAGTGTTGATCTCGGATTTTAGCTTATATAAATACTGTTTAAAATGACCCTCCCCCCCCCCAAAAAAAAAAGCCATAACGTTGACGAGGGGAGGGAGTGAAGGAAGCCAAAAGGTGTCCACATAAAAACTCTAGAGAACCGATGTCTTGGAGTATACTGGACTCTGTTATCAAGCTAACAAATAAAAGCCACAAAAGGTTTAAGAAGTGTAATAAAACGTTAGAGTAACACAGTATAATCCTCAAGCACGAACAACATATACACAGAGAAATTATAGCCGTCAAAATATTTAGAGAGGAACGAATTAAAAAAAAAACTGTAAAAACAAACCTTTTCCAAAGTCAGCATTTGTATAATACGGAGGACAATAATAGGGAACTCTGGACAAGACGGCAACTTCGCTACTTGTTGTCCAAGTGCTAGCTTTTCCTGACTTCTCTCTAGAATTGTTCAAGGCAACCAGAGGCAACAACGGGCACGCCCCCCCCCCCCCCAAAAAAAAAAAATAATAAAATAAGTCTGGTGCTCGCAGGCCAAACTTGTTTTTAACAATTTTTTTGTATGATAATAAATTCATAACTATTTCAAATTGTCATGTAGGCCTAAAATTTACAATCTCAAAATTCTAAAGAAGGATGCTGCTGATAATGCTGAAAGGTTGTTCCGTGGGGCCAAAGAATGCTCTAAAATGTGTTAAATTTCAGAGCTTCCAGGGCAGAGCTCCTGACTTTGAATAACCAGTTAGAAAGTCTCGAGAGCGCTGTAGCTACCACAGCGCGGTAGCTACAGCGCTCTCGAGACTTCCTAACTGGTTATTCAAAGTTTTTCTAGTAGCACAAGGCGTCCCTTCATGCATTCCCCCTCCCCCCCCCCCCCACAACAAAAAAATTCTTGCATACGCTACTGAAGGCAACTGTTCCTCAGTCTACTGCATAGTGCTTGAGCGCGTTACAGATTAATTTTTATTGTATTTTATTATGACTGAAGCCTTGTCACTTTTATTGGTTGGTTTGTAAATGGAACGTAATACACGCTGGAACGTCACCTGCAATGGTATGGTGTGCACCTTTATTTTTACCCGCATACGGAGGGCTTAGAAGCAGAGCTGCGGTCGAATTGACAATACGATTATGGTCGGATTATAGCTACAGGCGGGGTCTTGGCTGAAAAATTGCACACGTGGATAGATTGTACAATATGGCCGCTGAAAACAACGCTGATTAGGTGATTTGTCCTGTTGCCACTTTCTGTCAGGTGAGGGCGTTAGTTGCAGCCCGGAAGATTGTCAGCTGATGAGAGGTTGCCGCTGAAGCGCTATGTGGCAACACGACCGGTCTCGCTGTGGCTGAGAGACGACTTTAAAAGTTGCATAAAACTGGTTTTAAAGCAATAAAAATTTGTTAACGTAAAATTTTAATTTTACGTTGACAAATTTTTATTGTTTTGAAAACTGCAATTTGCTGTCCGAAGATGTAACCTACGTATAAAAACCGTGCTGCAATCTGCTGGCTGTCTGATGAGTCAGCTTCCATCGTTTGGTAATTCTTTCGTTAACGTCGCTTCGTGGCGCTATTTTGTCAACCACCCCCCCCCCCTCACTTCAATAACGTACTAGGTTAAGCCGCCCGTGCACTGAGCGACTTGGCCGCGCGGCAGGTCGCTGCAGTTAATGAGAATGCTTACCGTTTATGTAAAACCACGCACTAATCATTTTCATTGGCTGCAGCAACCTGGCAGCGCGGCCAAGTAGCGCAGTGCGCGGGCGGCCTTAGGCCTGTCAATGGTCTGAAAGTTTTGAGAAAAATGGAATAAATGTTATAGCGATAATTAAATAGGAAACGAGCACTCTTCGTTTCAAATGTGTAGGCAAACAGACACAGAATCTATATACGTATGTATATATTTCACTTGCGTCGAACCATAGGTGAGGGTTGGTGTACAGAGAAAGCAGTCATTGTGAAAACCAAACCAATCCAAGCGTAGCTTATGAATGCGATAGGGCGCGCACGTTCATTCTTTTTGCGGGATCAGTGAAAAAGGAGAAGCAGATTAATTTTTGACACGGCAGCGATAAAAAAGAGGGGAGCATGTTCATTCTTTGCCCGGGTGGCAATGAGAAAGGGAGGCGGCCGACCGGCAATGTGAAGGGTAACGTGGATTTTTAGTAACAATAGTTACAAACGAAATATTACGACGTATAATGTTGACGGAAAACTCTAGGCGAGCAAACTCTGGGCCCCAACAGAAACGAACGCCAGTGCGACTACAAACGGGACAGTGTGGCAACACGCCGTCCAGGGGTACCTTCGAATTTTAATACGGTTGATTCAAGCAAAAGTTGTCTCCACACGCACGAATTAACAGCTTTTTCTAACCCAAAATCATCATCAGAACGATCCGCCATCGTATCGACTCTCATTCACGTGACAGCACTAAACTACAAGACAGTATTATTTTGACCAAAGAGCAGGAGTTTATTTACGTACTTGCTATGAAGATCGTTGAGTCTTTAATCACGATTTTCTGAAGCTTATTTGTAGAATTATTATAACACCGAAGCAACACAAACTCGCCCACCTAACATAGTAAATGAATGCAAGTAAAGGCAACGCCCCCCCCCCTACTCCGGGTGGGGGCGATTTTGGTTCTGATCGGTCGGTAGTCGGTTCGTTTGCAGCGTTAGCCCCCGGGCCCCCCCCCCCCCCCCCCAGTTATTAATCAGGAACCAAGATCGGCGAGCATGGTTTCTTCGGTTATGTGGTTTACTGCCTGAAGCGTAGTAATTTGAATGCTGTATAAACAGGCAACTGTCTAAAATAAGGCTAGACCAGAGGATCATGACGCGACATCTCGCACGATCTACGCGCAATTAGTACACAGCGCAAATGGTTGTTGTGTAACATGAGTTACACAAGTCAATTTTCAAAGACAACCCTACGAAACCGGTGTATGTTACGCCGGCGTCAGCTAGTTTGTTTTAATTTCTTTTAGTGAAAAAAAAAGAAATATGAACAAATATTCCAAAATTAGCATGTAGCCTATTGTGACACATGCACCACTTTACCGCGTAAATCCATGATGCAGCCCCCGTAACGTGTATCGTCCATAAATAGGTCTACATACTGTGCTAACTTTTATAACAAGTTGCTGCGTGGTGCGAGTGAAATACGGTCTTTTCTTGGATCAGTAAGAACGGCAATCTCAACTCTTGTTACCGAGAAAAGCGCGAGTAAAGATTGCAAATTTAGGAGTCGCCTTTGTTGTTTATTAGGCGGGCGACTCCGAACACCGAATTTCTCAAAAGCGACCGATGTGTGTGCGTCTTCATTTGCGATGTATTATGTAAATGAAAACATTTCGACGGGAAAGAAGGGCGAGTGGGGATTTTAAGGGAGGGAGGGGGGGAGGTTGTATTGTTGGCTCGTAACCTCCCCTTCCCACCTCTTCATCATCGACGAAATGTTCAAAAGTCGTCGTCACCCTAATTGGAAATCTTTAATAATTATTTGTCTGTTTTGTATTCAAGAACACACAAACGCTTGACACGCGCGAGTGCGGGTCTTTCATTGAACTGGCAGATGAAGAAAAATAAAAGACGCTCGTTATAAGCACAAGAATTCCGGCGACTTTGTAGTCGTTTGTCAATTGGTAATGACCGTCATTATCAGACATTTGTGTGCCGGTAATCTGCATAAATAAGCTGGAAAAGGAATCAAGGGGATATGTGTGGAGCTCTTGAAATAAAAATGGAACAATTGATTTGCATGAATCAATCGATGTCCCGCTTAAAGGCGCCTCTTCACCATTTCTATAGCGTTGCCCATATTCTAAACACAGCATCCACGTTCCAGATTCTCCGTCGTCCAATTGGCTGATGCGGATCACGTGAGCTCGTTTTATTTATGAAAATCGCGGCGCTGCTGCGAATAGTGTTGTTTCATTTTTAATTCACTGATATTTTCTTTACTTGCTCGAAGATTCTACGGTGTTGTATCTAGGAGTTGAAAAGGTGCCTTTAAGTACATGGAGGCGATTGCTTCCATGCGTTTAAGCACATGGCAACAGTCGCTAAGGCCCGTTTTCGAAAACTCATAATTTAAAGCAGGATTACCACCAAAAATGACAGGCTGCAGCGTCTGTAGCCATTTACGCTATCCAGTTCTGCCTGGCCCTTAGTCTCAACAGGCGTAGGAACACACAAATAAATTTCTTTTTACACAACAAGCAAGCTACGTGTCTCCTTGAATTATTGAGTGTAAAGTTGGGGCGTGCCCGTGCACCAGGAAGCAAGCGTTGAAGTTAAGCCAAACGACATCACGGGTGCTTTTTTCCCCAGCTATCGACGTTTTGAAATGCAGATTTTGAACTGCCAGATGAGCGCCGTCTAGTGACAGTGATTTCGTTAACCCTGACCGCTTGCTCCCTGGTGCACGTGGACACACCAGCTTTACACTCAGTAATGAAGGAGGCACGTGGCTTGTTTGTTGCGCAAAAAGAAATTTCTTGGCGCATTCCTTCGCTTGTTGAAATCAAGTGCTAGATAGAACTAAATAACGGTAGACGGTGCAACTTGTCTTCGGTGAATAGACAGACACCTTTGATTTTCTGAACGCTCCAAATTAGTTAGTGATACAGAGCACTGAGCTGATTTTCAGCGTTTAAGGAAACCAGGTTTTGAGTAAAGCTGACTAATGTATATTTCGAACCCTGTTGACAAGGCACGAACGCTGCATGTTTGTTTGTGTATTGATCGAGCAAGATGTACAAAATAACCTACATTTTCGATATCCGTGAAAATACATCGATATTTTCAACTCCTATCACAGACAGGGCAGATTGCCAGCAACGTTGCAATACAGGATGACCAAAGGTCTGGTTCCCTCCAATTAAAATGCAGAACTTTAAAGATACATTGAATATGATTGAACATTTGTACAGGAAGTCAGCCATGGCGCATCCAACGATGATGCTAGCAATGACCTTCGTGCCCTAGTTCAAGGTCATTCCATTTCTAAATTTTTATTTGAGCGTTTTAGACTAGTTTGTGTACATGTGAAGGTTGTAGAGAACCATTTAAAAATGGCAACTCCCCCACCCCACCTTTCAATTCTTACAAATGATTAGAGGATTACGCGCAATTAAGACACATTTTTTTTAACAAATAACAATTAACACTATTGGTGAAAAACAGCGAAATCTGTTGCTCAGTTTTATCCCAAACAAGTAGTTTTCCCTGCCTTCCATATGTTAGCTTCTAACCATAACTGGCTCCTAGCTGGCCTAGTTTTCTGACGATATGGCTCATATTATGTATTCAGTATATTATTATTGTGATTAGCCTACTGTAATTGAA
>JAHWFP010044511.1:14177-26380 GCA_023313725.1 Lithobius niger | reverse complement strand
GAAATGCTAAAAATAACCGCGTTGTTTCAAAACTTGTGAAATTGACAACAGTAATTTTGTAATTTTTTTTTTTTTGCTTTTTTGCCATCGGTTAATTTTTTCCGCGTTCTTCACACTAAAAGAACTTGCACTATGGCATATCATGGGAAATAGCTTTATGTTGTTTATGTCCTCGGGGCCACTAGTTTTATTGATCGGGATACCTTACCGCTGCTACTAAAAATTCGTTTTTGCCATTCAACCGAAAACGCTTATTATCTCCGAAAATATCTGAGATAGAAATTTCATCTCGAACTATTGCACTTCCTGCACCAAATTACCCTTGTCAAGAAATTTCGCCAAATCATAACAAAACTGTGAACGTTATCGTGTCCTTAGACAAACAGACCCACAAAATCTAAATTCCGTTGAATATTTGACCTCGCTCGCTACACTTACTCGGCCAGTTCTATTCTAGTATATAAGCCAAACCTCGAAAATCTTTCATTAAACAGAATGTACTGTACAATAGACGTCACTTTACGAACTTGCATATTGTTTGAGTGACATGTCTCGGGAGTTAAACTGGTGAAGCAATCCATCCCCCAAAGCACGCGCACATTTACAGCTATGTCCTTGTCCACTCACGCAAGTGTGTTTGTTATGTCCACCCCTCCACTGATGTCCAATTGTCCATTTCACTTATGGCATAAGCGTTCCATGTCCACTTCCCCACCAGAATAAGAGTACCATGCCTAGTTGTCTACTCCTCCGCTGGGCATAAGCATTCCATAACCACCACATCAGCTGACATCAGCCTAATTCTCCGTTGACATAAGTGCCATAGATGGCCTACACCTAAACTGGACATAAAGAATGTTAATTCCACTCACTTGCTCCTCCACTACATGAGCATAACATGCCCCTTTCTCCAGTACACTTCAGAGTAATAATCCTTTCCAATGGACATAAGAATGCTATGCATACTCCTCCACTGATGTATGTAAGTATTCTATCCCACTCCCCACTAAATATGAGAATCCTTGCCCACTCCCTTACTCCGCTGTTTATATAAAAATGATCTGCTCGCTTCTTCTTTGTCCAAAAGTGCTACACCAACTTAAGAGTGCTACGTCACTACACCACTGGACATAAGAGTGATATGTCCACTCCTCTGCTTGGCATGAGTGCTAATGCCCACTCCACCAGTGGACACAAGAGTAATGATCGTAAGAGATCTGCGTCCTCCTCCACTTGACATAATAAATGCTATTCCCCTCCTCCCAGGACATAAAGAATGCACCCCTTCCGTTAGTGGACATTCCTCCGCTAGATGTAAGAGTGCTGTTGCCCTGCTCCCCTGGACATAAGAGTGCTACGCGCACTGCTCCACTGGGTATGTGACTGCTATGCTATCTCTTGTGCTTGGTCTTGTACTTTAATGAAACAAATTGTAAAAAAACACATCGTGTGATTGAAAACAATTGAAAGTAGTACTGTACTTTCTTTCATTACGTGTAAAGACCAAGTAGGTTACATCGTTTTCCAAGTTTGCCCCCCCTCCAAAAAAAAAAACAACTACTGTACGTACATCTCTGTGGAGAGCACCAAACATTATCAATCGGGTATCCTCGCCATTAAAAGTGAGGGATTTAATGTGTTTGGTTTCTACTCTTCAAGCAAAGAAGCTTAAAACGTAAAAGTGGGGGAATCCTTAGAATTCGGATGATCACTTGTTTCATTGGCCGAAGAGGCGAGAACAACATTACTGTACTCAACCCACACATTTGAATTTGGTTGCTTATTTGTTTGTTTGTTTGTTGCCTTTGTCTAACGCTCCAGCTTCCACAAAAATCATCGCATAAACTTGGTTTTGATTTGGAGGTAAATCTCCACCTCAGATTCTTTGTAGTTTTAAGTGTTAAAGACAAAAATCCTTGAAAACCCAACTTCTAAAAAACAATAACTTAGAAGTCTTAAAAGTTACATTACAGCGGGCAAGCTCTGCCATTCATTAGTTGCTATCCCCCTGTTACGATCTCCCTTCCAGAATGTAATAACATTTATTGACAAAAACAACAACGTTTGTGATGCGAAAAAGTACTGTAATCACAAATTCAAATTGAACATTCGCATATCTGTACAAGGTGACCTTGAACACCATTTGGAGAGTCCACATTTTGGGGTTGACAGACGACTTCTTGTTAATACAGGGGTTTGTTAAATCACTTGATGACTTAAATCTAAAGGTGACATTGTGATCCTTTGTTCACGTTTACTGTTCGGTAGTTCTCTTCCCTAAGTATGGAGTATCCAGACATCGAACTGGCAGACATGCACTACATGTATGGTCTTGCAGATGGAAATGCATTGGAAGCACGACGTCTCTACGCTCAAAGGTATCCAGACAGGAATTTACCATGTGCTAGAACGTTCAGTCGTATCCACCAGCGCTTACGGGAAACAGGCTCATTTGGGAGACGGACATCGGATGCTGGAAGACTCAGAACTGTGCGAACTGTTGGCTTGGAAGTCAGAGTTCTCCAGCACATAGCAGAAAATCCATCGGATAGCACACGACGCATTGCACGCAGAGAGGGTGTCAGTAATTCGACGATTTGGGACATTTTGCATCATAACCTGCTATACCCCTACCATTTGCAACGTGTCCAAGGTCTTGGCGAGGCCGACCTTCCACCACGACGAGCGTTCTGTGTGCGACTGAATCATGAATGTGGAGCAGACGCTCATTTCCTGCCGTCTATCCTGTTTACAGATGAGGCTGGCTTCACACGTGATGGCATATTCAACTATCACAACAACCATCTTTGGGACCATGCAAATCCGCACGAGGTACAACAATCTAGACATCAACAACAATTTAGTCTAAACGTTTGGGCTGGAATTGTTGGTGATCATTTGGTAGGGCCTTTTTTTCTACCTCGACGCCTAAATGGAGAAACCTACCTCCATTTCCTCCAGTATGACTTGCCCCAACTACTGGAAGACGTTCCCCTGGCAGTCAGGACACGAATGTGGCTTATGCACGATGGTGCACCTGCTCACTTCAGCCTTTTGGCCCGACATTACCTTGATGGAAGCTTTCCTGACAGATGGATTGGACGTGTAGGCCCAATAGCATGGCCTGCTAGATCTCCGGACTTAAACCCGTTAGACTTTTATCTTTGGGGACACTTAAAGTCACTCGTGTACAGTACACCAATTCCCAATGCTGATGTACTTCGCCAAAGGATTGTGGATGAATGCAACCAGATTCGCACAACCCCTGGAATCTTTGAACGGGTTCGTCGGTCCATGGCGCAGCGGCTTCGGAACTGCATCGAGGCAGAGGGGGGTCATTTTGAGCACCTACTATGATAAAACGCTTACGTTTAGTTTGTTTTCCGTCGTATTTATCTTTTTGAGTTGCTTGTCACAGAATGTTCTGGAGAGGAGGTCTTTTGCGGATGCGTATTGCAGTTAATTGCAGCAGAGCCGCAAATGCAATGATACTCAGTAAAACTTTGAGTAGCCATCTTCTGTTTACTTAATGATGTTTCATTTCTCGATTGTTTTCAATCACACAGTAATGTGATACGATGTGTTTTTTCTGGTATGTACAATTTGTTTAATTAAAGTACAAGACCAAAGCAGTTACTCCTCTCTTCCCCCACGTTTGATCCCCCCCCCCCCCATAAGAAAATTACCTCTCCCTCTGATAAGTTGTGCGACCCAATACTGTATTATGAAGTACTGAAATACCAGGTATGATATGGCACATATCCTGAGTTTGGAATGGAAACGGTGAACCATTACGAGGTATTTAAGAACTGTTTACCCCAAACCTGGGGGGGGGGGGGGGGGCTGTAACTAAAGACTGGTGCATTTCCGGACCCATGTTTATAGGACTTTTTCTTCTTATCTTTGATCACACAGCGGACCCTCAAAATATTTGACACCAATTTCCGAACACCCTGTATATACAGAGTGATCCAAAAATTGGAATGAATAAATTCCAGATTGTCTTAAAATAAGTTTACAGTTATAATGTTAAAACAGTGGAGAACCAAATGAATTGTAAAGACGATGACCTTGACCACTTCCGTCAAGATCATCGTGTTGCTAACTTCCAAACGTCAATGATCACCAGTGTAAATTTGAAAGTTTTAAGGAATCATTAAACTCTGCCTATCCAAAAAAACAGAATGAACTTCCATGTAGAAAGAAATGCCAGTATTATGTACAAAATACTCTTCACTGCGAGGGATATTTGTCAGGCAGTGAAGTACACTGCATACTGTGGGAGAATCTCGAAAAGTAAACTGTACCACAGCACATCTCAGTCGTAATATTCATCTGCTCACAATTTGGGACCGGCCATTATTTACTGTGTGGGGGAATAGAAGGGGGACATTTTGAAGTAAATTCTGGTGGACCAAGAATTTTTAGAGTCCCCTTGGGGGTCCTGTTGAGGAAGGGCTCAGCAAAAACAGTGACCAAACTAGAGGAAAACACAATTGGGAGCCCCAAAAATGACACTTTCAGCATTGTAAATTTCGAAAAACGCTCCACCTTTTTGGTGGTCGCTCGAGATCCCCCATCACGGAAATGTTTGGAAGATTTTCAATGAATCTCGATATGAAGGAGGTATAAAAACAAATCTTTGAATATTTTTGAGAATGTTGGCTTTTTTTTTAATCGTGCTTGTTTTTTTCGTCAAAAATGTCGCGGCACGTTTTGTACATTGTCCCATCTTCTTGTCGATGCGGATTTTTCAGTTTCGATACAGAAATGATGTGTAGGGCTGCAGCTTGCGGGGGGAAGGGGGGGGGTGCAATGCAATTTTTGTAGGTGTTTAAAAACCTTTGATTTACAAGTTCGATACATTCATACACAACAGAGAACTCTTGACGTCAGTACTAGACACAAACCAGTTGTAACTCGAAGCGCAAAGCCATGGTTCAAGAATAGGATATCTATATGTTCGAGAATATGGGTACGCTTAGTTGGGATGCAAGGTTATCAAACTCATCATTTACAAAAATGAAGGAGGCGAGCGGACGACAATGTCAGTAACAACAATAATGGCGGTGATTAGAGCGGAGTTGAATAGTTTCAAGGTTGTGCCCTAGGGTGAGCAGGTTCATTCTTGGCAGGTAGGAAAGTAAAAGGGCAAGCGGCCTCCAACGTGAACAGATGTACCCTGTAACAATTAGTGACAATCAGTGCTTGGCCTACTACTCCATTGACATACCTGTGCTAGCTAGTGTACACCTCCAGTGGACACGTGAGTGCTACACGCATTCATTGAACACATAACGAATGCTATTCCCACTCATTTACTCCGCCACTACATAAGCATGATACGCTCCTTTCTCCATTGCACATAAGAGTGTTATGACCCTCCAATGGAATAAGAATGCTTTGCTCACTCCCTTACTCCACTCCCAACATAAAAGTGATCTGCTGCTCCTAAATTGAGCACAAGTGCTGCACCCACTCCACCACTAGACATAAGAGTGTTACGTCACCACACCACTGGACATAAGAGTGACATGTCCACTCCTCTACTGTGCATTCCTCCATTGGACATAAGAATAATGAACATAAAACACCTACGTCCTCCTCCACTGAACAAAAAAAAAATGCTGTTCCTCTCCTCACAAGACATAAAGCAAGCACCCCTTCCTTTAGTGGACATTCCTCCGCTAGATATAAGAGTGCTGTTGCCCTGCTCCCCGGATATAAGAGTGATATGCTCATTGCTGCACTGGGTATGTGACCGCTATGCTATCACTTCCACTGACATATGCCGACTCCTCCACTGGACGTGACAGTGCCAGTGGAGGAATGGGACACAGGTGCTATGCAGTGAGAGACTGGTTCCTATAGTTCCAATCCGAGTCAGCTTTGTGATTCTGCTATATTCGACCTTAGAGTCTGCTAACTTCGTTACGGGAGGATCACATAATAATAATAATAATAATAATAATAATGATAATAATATTTTCCCCTCAGAAAGCGGGCAGGACCTGGAAGGGTGGTGAGCCACTGATACCAAGCCTGTAAATTGTCTGGAAGGTTAGGAAGGATAGAAAAAAAAATTATGGTCGACGCTTCAGAAAATGGTTAAGAGGTAACTTGTCCAAAACATGACGGGACCCAGACACAGTTTTCATCGGGACTGACTTCTCAGTCAGGGAGTTCCAAACAGGAATCCCACGAACAGCCAAAAAATTCTTTCGACAGTCCAGACGGGAACTTTGGACACACAGCTTCCAGGAGTGGCCCCGAGTCGATTTCATAGGACAAAAATCAAAAAGGGGCAAATCCACGGATAAGAAGCCACGAAATGTTTTGTAGGTAAGAATAAAGTCAAATTTGAGCCTACGGAGTTTCAATGATTCAAGTCCCACGAGCTCCAGGCGGGCTTCAGGTGAAAAATCACGCACCTGAAAAAAAAAATCATCCTATGGCAAACAGCACTCGGCAAGCATCATACCAAGAGGGCACGAGTTTGGAGGGCAAATGGGAAGAACTGCGTGTTTTTACTGCGGTTGCTCATTGCACAAACACCAACTTTCTTTCTAAATACACCAAACTTTCATGAAACAAGAACTGGGGCGTTCCAACACAGGATAAGACACACTGCAACCTTGGACGATATATGGGAAACTTCGCCTGTTCCGGTTTCATAAAAGATTTGTGTGCGTGAAGTAAAAAGTTGTTGTGTGTCCCAATAAGCCACCGTACGTTGCGATCACGCGGCTTATAAATGGCCGGCAAACAACAATAAGGAGAACGAGGGAATTTCGTGAGGGTAAATAAGTGTTAGGAACATTTGCCATACGCAGTTTGTAAAAAATACCACGAATTGTTTTGTCAGTTTGCGACAGCGCAATCTGAATTGGCCGGCATCTTTGAACTCCAATGTAGGCCGGCTTAATTAAGCTACAATTTCCAGCGCCATGTTGTCTATGCTTCTGCGGTCCTTGTCAAGCGGTGAGCGCTATTTGCGCTAGTAACCCTTCATTGATGTTATGTAGTAACCATCGTGCTGTAAGGGCTCGTTTACGCAACGACAAATTGGTCGTTTACTAGCTTTCACTTGGCTAATACTAAATCTGCTGACTGCTTCTCGCCTTTACCGAAGAATGTGGCTGTCAAGTTGTATATACGTAGTAACCATGGCAACAACACGGCCCGCAAATCTCCTCCTCGTACTTCGCGACACGACGTACGATGCGTGCAGCATGACAGCTTCGATTTATGACAACTAGAAAACAATTTTGACTGCTGTACAAGACGACGGATAGATTTCTGAATGCCGGTATTCGATGATTTGTCTTCGAATCGGCAACTCTGAAATGGACGCCATGTTGGATTTTGAATTCTCGCTGCGAGTAGCTATTTATTCTGCCGTCGTTTGATCACTGCTAGAAGCTGTTTTTTTCAACGAGAATAGCAAATTTTGGAAATAGCGTGAAATGGCAACAATGTTGTAGCAACGTTTAAAATGACTGTTGCAGTTTGTTCTTTATCCCTTTTGTTATTTATAATAAATTTAATTTGTAGCCTATTACCGCATTCATTTAACAGAAACGGGAAATTAATCGTAAATAAATAACGGTTTCCTAGCAAATAGCGTTCGGCGAGCGAGAAGGTCTCGTCGCATAAACGCGCCCTAAGAGTTAGTACTACCCCCTCATTCGACTGACGCTGCGTAAGCCAGGTGGGGCGTTGTGCTAAGTAGGTAATGATCGTCCTAGGAGGAGATATGATGCTGCGGCCACGGCTGCATGGCGTAAAATAAGAATCAACGCTCGAGGAGGAAATACGTAAACGAACCAAACGCGCATGCGCGTTCACGGCGTGTAGCACCAAGACGTTTACGAGTTTCATTTTACGTGAACTCTTGTTTTCTGCCTTTTTGAACACCGCCGTGCAATCTATACTCGCTTGACCATTACGAATACGAAACGGCGACTGGTAAACGTGCGGCTGACTGACGCGATAGTAGTAGCCTAGTTTGTCGCCTGGAGCGCTCGGGTTTAATGGGGATAAGTTACGGAAATGGGAATTGGGGAAAACAAGAGTGCTCCAATAAATCGCCGGCCCCGCTTATCAGGCAACCGGTGCCGAGAGATAGAGAGAAAAGAGGAGAAGAAAGAGGTCGAATGGACGGATAAATGACGTCAGAAACTGATAATACGGGCGTCGTGAAAGTGGTGGCCACTAGCGCCGTCGTACGGGAGTCTGCACAACTAAAAACTACAAGTTGAAATAAAGAATCGCGAAGAGCTGTAGGCTACGGATGTTTTAAAAGTCAGCCGCTAGGCTTAGCGCTGAGTTAGCATGGTCTATGCTTCCTCGGCTTTTTTTCTCATTTTCAAGCAGAGATTAAAAACGACGTTATTTCAAGCCACTGTTGCCAGATTTAGGGTTTTACACCCAGTTCCAGAGGTTTTGATGGCCGTTATAGGGGTGGAAATGGGGTCGAAAATAATTGGGGGTAAAAAACGGGGGTGAAAAAAAGTTTGGGGGGAATTCTAGGGCGGCGGAATTTATTGGTTTTGCTTCCGTTTTACCCTGTTATCAGTCTTTAGTCACAAGACGGGTAGTGACTACCTAGTCGCACCCGGTCTTCTGTACACTTCTGCTGCTGTTGAGGCGCACATCTTTATCACGCACTGTAGCAGCTATCTCTCTTATGTAATCTAAAGGTACTCTCTTATGCAACCCATCACAATTGCAGGTTAAAATTTGTTAGGTTTTAGGCCTAGTTTTAGATTTTATGTCTAATTTTCATATTTTAGGTCTAATTTTTAACTGCCGTTTTAATTTCGTTAGTAGCAGCTAACGGAGAATTGGGTTCGAGAATAGTACTATTTATTCATGCAACTATAGGTGACGAGAATTCACGTTGCCGTCGCAGCTAATATGTATCATGAACGAATCCTTTTATTTTTTACGGTTGCGTGTCTTTCTGTAGAGGTTAAATTCGACGATCAAACGTTATTATTTCACTGAATTACGTCGCGAAAGCCTATTCGTTGTAAGGAAACAACGCTGCTTTAATTTGTCGTGTTTTATAAAGTTCACTTGAAAAAGGCGACCGACGGCTGGACACCCAAAGTCGTTGCGATACTCTTACCCAGTTTTCGCTATACAGCAATATAAAAGAGGATACCCGTTTGTGAGCACCAAGTTATTAAAATAAATTTTTAGTGTTTTTAGTGTTTTTTGCTAATGCTCGTACAGATGAAGCGGCTTAATTTTGAACCTTACTAAAACGTTTTTGAAGGAGAAAAATTCTAGTAAGAGGAGGGGAAAAACTGATACGATCCAGGAAACCTCTAATCATCACAGGGGACCGAAAGTGTCCAGAATAACCTAGAAGAGATCGCATGGCTTTTAAAAGTAGCTGGTAGTATCTCACACAATCTTGGCTGGAACCAACTGGAAGAACTTTGCCTGGGTACCCTTCCCAGTCATCAACTAGAGCAACTCCTGGAGGTCAACCAGATCAACTCCTCCAAAAAAAAAAAAAAAAAAAAGACACGGTATCCCCGATTCAGACCAAAATGCCACTTATTCGGGCTTTGTTAAGTGTCATCGTAGGATTTAGAATAATTCTACCATTAACTTTCATCGAACTAGGAATAATTTCAGCTGGCTTACTCCTTTTTGTTTACCGGTTTGGAACATCCTTCCTTGTCTATACTGAACGTAATTTCGTTTTCAAGCAAGCAAGCATAAGCATTTATTGCTCAAACCGAGCAAAATGGCAAGAAAGGGTTCCCTGGGGGACCGCTAATAACGTACCGTAAATTAGCGTTACATATGTTACACAGTTCAAATTACATCATGAAAAACAAGGTAAAAAAAAAAAAGAAATCATATCAAAGGATACATCGCTAAATGGGAAAAAAAAAACAGTTTCGCTAATTGTAAGGTACGGTTTATTTTTTGCAAATTATCAATAGGTGGCCAATTATTTAGGTCGGCTTTTAAAATGATTTAGGTAGGAATAGAGAAGGATTGAAAACTTCAGGGACAGTCATCGGGACGGAAATGGTGTGCCTTTTAAGCACCACCCGTTCCACAATTTCTTAAGTGATGAGGCCGAGACAATGCTACCGCTCAAAAAATTCCACACTGGGGTGACTCTTACCGCGAAGAAGGATTTCATACAGTTAAGATTAAATTTGGGGACTGCAAGTTTGGACCCCATTCTTTCCTAATGTATAACTTGGCATGAGCACCCTTTTTGTTTCATTGTTTTTTTTTTTTACGTGTATGGATTTCAATCTTTTCCTAATCACTGCCATTTTTTTAGGGGGGGGGGGGGCGAGAAAGGCAACAATGCATACCAATGATCAACCAAAGCTTCGTTTGTATACTAAGCAAACGGTGTGACAGACTGAATTAAAGGCTAGCCTTGTGAGAACACAATTCTGAGAAAGAAAGAAAAGACCAACTGCCCCGACTGGGACTCGAAGCCAGAACGAATCTTCTTGGACAAATGGTCTCTTTTGCTGACGACACTGCAGTTTTGAACTCAGCTGACTCAACGACAATTCGGCAGATGGTCCAAAATGATATGAATAGGCGTTCAAATTGGTTTTATGAGAACGAAATGAACTTAAACACTGCCAACACTAAATACATTGTCTGTCGAGTCTCATACTCCATTCAACATTATTTACCATAAGGCGAGTTGTAGAGTGCAGTGTACATGTCCCAAGTTGGAGAAAGTTGAGTCTATTCGTTATCTCGGCTTCATTGTAGACCAAAGGAAGAATTGGAAACAACACGCACAACACGTCTGTAATAAATTATGATACTCTTTGTTCAAAATCTACACTTTTCGAAAAATTGTATCATTCTCGTTCCTGACACAAATAAACCTAATTTACTGGGCTAGGTACAAAATTCAAATTTTTATATTTTCGTGTTGCCAAAACACGAATATTTACTTTCTTATGAATAGAACTCAAAATTTGTACAGCCTTACGCATAAGCCTCGAATTTGTTTTGCTCTGACGGACGAAACGAGAACACTTGTCAACTACCTTTAAAATTGTCTTAGGTACAAAACTCGAATCTTTATAAATAATAATAAATAAATATAACTTTGACCTTTAATGGTCATGATGATGGAAGGGCGTTGACCACTAAATCCGTTCCTTATAAAAAAAAAAAAAGAGAATTGTCAGGGATGGTAATTTCGTTTGAGAAACCTAGCAAGTGAATGTTCTTCCAAACGGCGTTTAAACACGCTCACGGAGGGTGCAATGACAACAACTTTGGGAAGGGAGTTCCTAGCTCCGACAACAAGTGACGCAAAGAAGAATTTCCTACAACCTGTGCACGAAACGGGTTTGCTAAGTTTAAGTGAGTGGCCCCGTGTAGTGTTACAATTTTCAAATGAGAAAAATGGCACATCAACTGAGAGCAGTCCATGCAAGATTTTGAATGTCAAAACGAGGTCCGCTTTGAGCCTTCGCAGTTCAAGGGGTTCAAGATGGGCCATGGATAGCCTTGTGTTAGCAGTGTAATTTCGATATCCATTAAGGTTACTAGTAAAACACCGTTGAACAGCTTCGAGCCAGTCAATATCCTGCAGAAGATTTGGTGACCAGACTGGGCTAGCAAATTCCAAGACAGGGCGAACAAACACCTTATAGGCCCAAATCTTAGTCTTTACACAGGCAGAAGTAAAGCAACGCCGTCGCCGTACCATATTATTGCCTTACAGTGCCAAACACGATTATTTATTGTCTTATGAACAAAACTTAAAATTTGCATACCTCAACCTCGAATATGTTTCTATCACAGACGAAACGAGAAACACTGTCAACTACCTCTAAAATTGTCTTAGGTACAAAACTTGAATTTTTATTGCCTTATAGTGCTAAAACACGAATATATTATTTAGGAAGAAAACCAAATTTTTATAGACTTGGGTACAAATTCCAATTTTTTACTGCGGCAGACAAAACGAGTGATACTGCCAACTGCGAATAAAAATCATTTCTTAAAGGAAAACTGGAAATAACTCCTTAGCGAAAATCATACACTAGAATAACGTAGTATACAGTAAACCATCTTAATGAGGTTTCATTCGAGTGAGCTGACGCGTATTCGAACCAGCGAACCATTCCATCACCAAATGACTGCCATGGCGCCTTTACCAATGTGGCCACTTGTCCACTGGTAAA
>JAHWFP010044511.1:0-14167 GCA_023313725.1 Lithobius niger | reverse complement strand
GGTACGAAACACAACTCCCCAACGCCAACACAGTTAATGGATTAGCGTACAATTATATTGTTACGGTGGTGGGGAGCTACCAAAGGGTTTGAGTGAATTCCGAATTAGGCTTAGCTGGTGGACTTAAGGCTATAGAGCCAGTGGCGTAACTAGTGTGTGGGGGGGGGGGGGGGGCGGCAAAGGGACGATTCGCCCCCTCTGTGAGATTTTGAAAGCTTATTCGGCAAATTAGCCAAGTCACTTTTTCCGTAGCTGAAAAATTATTTACCGTCAGATGGATGCATTTTGAGGTCAAAGACGTAACTTTCATATTAGCTAATTTGTACTTCTACTGAAGTAGCCAGGTAACAGATGGAGAAATATGAAAATCAGTAAAGATAAACAGTAAAAATTACTAACTCCACATTTTGCTTAAAATTCCCAACAAAGTATCAGTGTTTAAAAAATAAGTATCTATTGTGAAAAACTGAATGATTTACATTACAAATTTTTTTATGCGTATAATGCAGTCACCAAAGCTGGTTTTATAAAAATGTTTTCAACGGCACTTTACAAGGCCAGAAAATGTCGGAAAATAGCAAAAATAAATGCATCAGCTTCCGGGGCTCTTATTCGGTTCTCCCTCCATACCATTCGGCTAAATGCCTAGTGTTGCCCCCTCAGTACAAAACCCTAGCAGAGATACTATACTTATAGAGATACGAAACGACCAATCTCCAACAATGGTAGGGCGCAACACGCCTGGAAACGGCCGCAGTTCCCGCTGTCTACTAACGCTATCTAGTGATAATCCTGGGCAACGACAACGTATACAAGCACAGAAGAGAGCTCTTATCTAGAGGAAAAATGTTGCTAGGAAAGCTGTGTATTCAAATTACATTTAGCCAAGTTACAAATTTAAATGCGAAAAACGTTGCATTTACAGAATACGGAGGCATCATTTAACAAATGCGCCACATACTTTATTTAATTTTCTCTCTGCCAAGCATAAAATTATTGATCCTCTAAAATCATTTTTTTCCTTCTTTACAATATTTTTGTTATATATTTTTAGTAGTCTGGTTAGTACGTAGCACAGTAGATATAAACTTTATTTTTTTTTTTGGGGGGGGGGGGGGGGGGGAGTCATAAAAATAGTTCGTTACTTACCAGGTGAGAGGATTTTTTACTTCAATATTACGTTTACGGTATTTTATTTTATAAAAGACTTCCAAATTTAGGTTTACACCTGTGCTGGAGCACACGGCTCGAAAATACGCATCATATATTATAGCATTTCTGACCAATCTGGTCCGAAAGCGGGAGGTTTCGTCCCCTCCTTCCCGGGTGTACATCTTATAATAATGGCATGTAATCAGAACAGGGGGAGGGGGGAAACGTGTGCGCTCGAATGCTAACCTTGAGTGATCCCTGATCAAAACTGCCGGAAACTCACTGCCAGAAGGCTGTTGACTTATGCACCAAAAAAAAAAATAAGTAGTAAAAAAAAAAGATCCTTTCGACGGTCCGGGACAAATCTTTCGGAAACGAATAGTTCGTTCATTCCTTACCTATCATGCATTTTTTTTGGGAGGGGGGGGGGGAAGAGAGGATTAACAGCCACATCCATTTAGAATGCTTAGCATTTTAGACAACCTTCCCAGTAACAACGAATTAAAATTTTAGTTTCTCTATACGAAATAGAAAAAAAAAACCTTTAACGTAGGCCCTAATTGACAATATATTCTATATATTTCGCTTTTGCTGAACCATAGGCGACCTATCTGTCGACGCGCCATTAAACCTCATCCCCCTCCCCACCCCCGGTAGGTGAGGGGCGATTTCATAAGTGGCGAACGCAGTCATTGTTACAACCAATCCAAATGCAGTACATTAATGCGATTGGGAGCGCATTCTCTTCACGGCATCAGTGAAAACGGAGGAGCATGTTCATTTATGGCACGCATGCAATGAAAAGGGCGAGCATGTTCATTCTTTGCACGACAGCAATGAAAAAGGGCGAGCGGCCGTCAGTGTAAAGGGTAATGTCGATTGGTAGTAACAATCAGTTACAAACGAAATATTACGACATGTATTGTTGACGGAAAACTCTTGGGAACCAACCGAAACAAACATCAGTGCGACAACAAACGGATCACTGTACCAACATCGCGTCCTTCTAGGAACCAGCGTGTCATTATTTTTTTTTTTTTAGTTAAGCTTTTGACTTGCTGCAGTTGATGGCACAATAATAATCACTTTATGATGACTTTGACAACCAGCTGATTTGACGTTACGATTTGATCGCGAGGTTTTATGTTTGTTGAGAGACCAGAGGGACCAAACAGAGTTGTTTAGATAAGGCGCATGACTTCGGGCCACTATGCCCCTCAATACATTCAATTTAATTCAATTCAAAGCGATGGCTTGTCTAAGTAAGCCACTGTTTCTCATTCGTTAAACCATTGTCAAGGGTAGTAATGGTTATAACTTAATAATCAAATCAAATCAATCATTTTAGCAAAATTTTAATAAAATTAACAAAGATGAAGTTTCGCGTTCAAGTTATAACGTGCAACCAGCGGCTTGTTAGCTTGCGAGCAATTAGTTGCCCAGGATTATCGAGCGAGGGCGCGGCGGTCGCTCCGTCGTTTTCCCGGCATGCACTTCGCACAAGGCGTGTCGCTCGATCGCGGCCCATGTCGTATCTCAATAAGTAAGTATCTCTGACCCTAGTTACGCCACTGTATAGAGCAGCGTCAAGTGACGTCATATTGGCTACGAGACACGATTTGGAGGTAATAGCTACAAGGTGCACTAGATTAAAATGTAACGGAAAACAACGGCACTTCTAGTCAAGACAGTGCTTTGAGAGCGGCGGATTTCTTAGGCTTAAAAAAACGTTATTTTCTCCAACAACAAAAATTGCGCGTTATAGGCCTAAGAAATCCAACCTAATAGCATTGGCTTCAGTAAGACGACCTTCCTTTCGCCCTCCAGTGCCCCTTGTAGCTAACACAGTTACTGGCTCCACCATAGAGTTATATACTACGTCATGTCACTGCTGTTTAGTACTCACGCTTCTGTGCTTGTGGCGACTCTAATACCAAAAACAATAAGAAAAACAAAAATAAAAGAACTGTTTACCAAGCATGGATTGAATCTATTTTCTTATATGGACCTCCCGGAATTCACGGGAACGCGAGTAAAACACAAATTGGCAGATTACAGCAACTTCAAAATAAGATACTAAGAACATTATTTTATCAAGTCATTAAGAACCTACACAAATGAAATCAGGAAAACACAAAATCTCTTTAGTATTGAACAACTAATTTATGTAATGGACTTGAAGAACTATTACAAACTAAAAAAATAAACTCGAAGTTTAAAAAACAAGTTACAACTAAGAAGTAAATACCTGAATCTTCCTCTGTGGGGAAATAAATTCGGCAAGATGAGTGAAGAATTTTGCACAATAAATATATTTAATAATTTACCATCTGACTTAAAAAATATAAATAACTATAATGAACTGAAAAACAGAACGAAGAGCCACCTTCAAAATAATGAATAAAAAAAAATAATTATTGAAGGAGAGGGTGAAGTAAGGGGAAGGTGGAGGGGTAAACAAAACAACTAAATGGGAATGCGCTGATCGAATGAGCGAAAAAAACGAAATCAGCGATTGTTAGCCATTGTCTGCAAAAATGGGATTGAAGAAACTTAAGCATGTAAAAATTTATAGATATAAAATTTTTCCAGAAAAATAAGGTACAGATGAAGATAAGAAGGTGTAACCTTTTGTACGTTCAAAGTCCTATGAAAGTTGTGATATCCACTCAAAACCAAAACTGGTGTAAAAAGCCGCCAAGTTTCCAAAAAGATCGGCGTTTGAAGGTAGTGACATCATTCAACCAGGAAAAGGCCGCCAAGGTTAATCCTATTAGCCAACTTAATCGCACCGAATCATACTTTGGACGTTACATGAAAATTTGAAGATTGCTACCGCTAGTAGCAATCTTCTAGTTTTCATTTAACTTTCGAACTATTAGTTATGTGCGATTAACTTGGTTAATAGGATTAACCTTGGCGGCCTTTCCCTGGTTGAATGATATCACTACCTTCAAAGGCCGATTTTTTTGGAAACTTGGCGGCTTTTTACACCAGTTTTGGTTTTGGGTGGATATTGTTGACGCAAATAAGCTTCCGGTTTCGTGCAGGTCACCTTACGAAATAAACATATATTTATTTAATTTAAAATAAATAATCTAGGCTTAGGGCCTTAAATGGAATGCCATTGTTTCGAAGCTTACTTGGGGTTCATAGGAATTGCAACAGTATTCGGGTAATTAATTTGTTAAAATGCAGATTTTAGTTGTTACAGGGTTGCAGTGAACCACTTTAAGTTTGGGGCCACGGGCAAAAAAGCAAATAGTTCTAATTGATTTAACCGAAATTACCTCATGATGAGAGCAGTTTGGAGGATCGTGGCGGTAATTTTTTTTTGGAAAAATAATTGTTGGGAGCACAGAGCTGAAGACCAAGCGAGCTGGAGCCATTACAATTGATCACGTACATTATTACAGACAATTTGTATACCACATATTGTTACTACAATAGATCGTGTATTGTGTTTTGTATGGTGTGATGGTTTATAGTGTTTTAGTGAGGGCATATGGCAGCAGGCCAAGGCCCCAAATAAACAACCTCAACCTCAACCTCGAAAAATCATCTGCATTAACAATGAATGCTCATTTGACAATAGGCTATTACAAAATGACATCATGACGATATGAGGCTTGGGAGATGTCACAAATGACTTCATCAGAGCGACTTAGTTAGAGTGGCATAACATCAACAGTTGGGGTCCGAAATTAATCTCGCAACATTATTTATTTTTTTTATTTTTAAAATTTTTGTGTTTTAACATTTTGATTTAAAATTTATAATTTTTTTATTTCCCTTTTTTTTTTTAGTTTTACGTTAATGTTTAAATCTTTAAATTTTACATTTTTAATACTTTAAAATACATTTTTTTCCCGGGTTTAATAATTATAATATTTTTTTCATTTCAAAGGCGTGATTTAAAAAAAATTTTAGTTAAAATTTAAAAAAATGTATTACAGTGGTAGTACTCGGCCATTAATAATTTGCGTGCATATATTTTCATTTTTAAGTTTAACTCTAGCTCCAGCTACAGTGTTCTACAGTTTTTTTTTATAATCTTCGATACGACAGTTTTTAATTGCCGTGATAAAACACTATCTGTCTTTATTATTAGCAATTCCTTCCTATTTGTGGCTCAATCCCTAGCGATGAGAAGTTGGCATCCCTGCCGGGCTCGCAGCTCCCCTTCTTTGCGCATGCTTCAGCACTGGCCTCAGTATATAAACGTTATCAGCATTCATCATCTTACTTCCTAGGACGCCACGTCGTGTGGCTGTCCTCCTGGCTCTCCCGTCCGTTTCAGTCATCGGTTCACAGCAAGTATTCTTCTCGGTTACCGGGTTCAACCCTGGAACCGTCGGCCCTTGCTTTTGGCAATGGTTCCCATTCGGGGTGAGTCGATCCACTCTTCGGCTTACCTTCGGTCCCTCATCAATTCCTAGAGGTAACCACGGTTACCATGGGACCGTCTTTCCATATTTTTTGGCAACAAGCTGTGTGTCTGCATCCAGGTGCTTTTTGTCCGTGCACGGGTAACCGGGCTACCAAGCACCCATCTGCTACTACCCTTTTTCACCACACGGTTCCCCCTGCGGTGTTGTGCACCTTGTGCGTACCGGCGATCGGAACCTGAAAACAAGAATCAACGACCCGACTTCATGACCCTCGGTGGACCGAGGTCTGTTGTCCGCCTTTCTCTTTACACTACGTTTACAAGCTTCTCTACGGCTTTAATGTCGCCAAGCAACAGCACGTCTTCCGTTTATTCACTGGCGATCGAGACCGGGGCCCGGGTCCAGGCCCAAGCCCGACCCGGTGACACCTTCTCCTCTGCACACCATGCTCGGTCCGCCTTATTCCAAGACAAGTATTTCAACCCACGGTTCCCCCAGCCCGTGGGCCATTTCGAAGCACCAAATGAACCACTGTTCAATACTGAGCATTCGGTACGCCACCAACCGTTCGTTAACTACAGATGGCGGACTCGGTTACTCTCTTCGAGTCACCTGCTACTGCGACTTAGAATTACGTCGTTGGTCTTCTCTCGCAGCAAGGGGGGGGGAGTAGCAACCTGCGCTCACGGTTCCTGTACCCTGCATCAACCTTGTAACCATGCCAAGTGCGCCATTGGATTCTATTACTCGTCCGCGCCGCGCCCCCCCGAATATCAGTCCATCCTCTTCCTACACTGACACCCAGGGCTAGGACCCGTGTTCATGTTCGGGCCCGGTGCCCCACTTTCTTTTCTTCGAACCATTGCCGGTCCATTTCTTCAGAACCTATGATCCTTGTTCACAGTCCCCTTGGGCCGCTTTCCACGGTCCCTCCTCTCGGACGGACCATGGGCCTTCCGGGCACCCAAGGGACCCACGGTACTTCTGCTGAGGATTACTACGCCGCCAGCCAATCGGTACGTCGGTGTACAGCTACAACTACAAGCATTATCTAATTCCATCACCATGCCTTTGTCATCAAACATCAAGACGTCGTCTGTCTCTGCTATACCAAACAGGGACCGGGGTTTGGACCAAGGCCCTGTGCCCTGCTTCTTTCTGCCAACAGCCTTCGGTCCACCTCTTCGGCCTCTGTCTCGGTTCCACCAGCCCATGAACTTGTTCGGGATGACCACGGTAACCTCCATGTTGCTCCTAACCATTCACGACGCCATTGATTAGTCGACACACCTGTATACAGATGCACCTGCAGTCCGGTTCTCTTCGAGTCATCTGCAGCGACGGTTCCTTCTTTCTTTCATTGAGTTATATAACTGCACTCCTGCAAAGAAAAAGGGGGGAGGGACCAACCTACACACATGGGCCTTGGGCACCACTTCAGCCCTCCAACCGTCAAGTGCACTGCTGAACATTGTTTTCATCCGTCCTGGTTCCCTGGACCTGACACTCAAACTTCTGTTCCTTCACAACCACCTATGGCTCGGTGTTCAGATCACGGCGGTGTTGTTTTTCTCTGTGAACCAGTTTCGGTTCCATGTCTTCAATAAAAAAAAAAAACATAAATCAGTCTGCACTCCTTCTACCAGTCGGTCTCCTTCCAGCAATCAGAGTAACGTAACAGTGCCTCTTTCTCACTTACAGCAAAGTGACAACAGTACACCATTTGACCGATTTACCGTTCGTCACCACCCATATAGTATACGGTTACTCTGCCCCTCCTCTTCCTGTGTCCAATAAAACAGCGCAACACGTTCCCTTAGCTTCAACCACACTTGGCCCTCTTTGGGCAGACTCCTCACTCAATGGTGCCAACAGTACTACCGATTCCACCTACCCAACCGTCTGTTCCGGTCTCCACCTTGCGGCTCCCAAGCCAATACTCGCGGCATGCACCGCCACCAGTACAGCCTGTGTCCGAACCTTTAATTCCAAAACCTACTCCTGTGCCTGCTTCTGCCGCCTCGATCCTGGTAGGTCTCCCTCAGGCTTTTGGATCACCATTCCCCAAGGGTAACTGGACGACCGGGAAACCAAACACCCGCCTGCCGAATCTTCGTCTTTTTACAGGCAACCGGTTGCGTTCCCACAGTTTCCAGCCCCAGGATGGACGGCATATTGTCTGTTGCTGCGCCCCTGCGCCCAAGTTCTTTTACGCTCGTGCACCACAGCACGAGCACCCGTGCAACCACGCATCCACCAGCTGCGGCAAAATATACATCATACGTCCGAGCAACCAAGACTTAATGCCCTGGGCCGGCGCCCAGGTCCGAAGCCTCTTTACTCCTCTTTTCGTAACTCACGATTCGCGGTCCTCCCTCTACTTCCTCGAACAGTACCTTCCTAAAGCACCGGACAGAGCGAACAGAATGCACCAGTGTTAGAGACAGTTTGACGCCAAACTTGACGTCGCGCGAGCGTAGTGATGTTGCGTCAGCTGTTCGGTACCTTCCTAAACTACAATACAGCTCAACAAGCTCAGCAGAGTATTCGATACGTCATGCCTTCACCGCGACCAGACCTGGCTAATGGATTTGACCTGGAATGGCTATAGATATGACCAGGCGAGAGCAATGCCAAATTGCGAACCATCTCGGGGAGGTGGTTTGCTGGGATGGAGATTTGAGCATGCGCAAGGAAACAGTTTTGACGAAACAGATTCATCGCTGACGATGTTGACGTCAATCAAGCCGCATCAACACGGATATTAGCAGGGAAATGAGCCAAACTGTCACCAACAGTGGTGCGTTTGGTGCGCTCGGTTTGGTCGTTTAGGTAGGTACCGTAAGACGTTTCTTGTTTCATGACACAAGCCAGCATCATCACCCGGACATCAGTCCATCTTCTATCCCTTTGCTACCATCCAGAACTCCGGTCCAGGTCCGCAACTGGGCTCAGTGCTACTCTCCTCTTCTGCGGACCACCATCAATCCACTTTTCTCAAGAACAAGGATTGCCATCCATGGTTCCCTTCGACCTTGTATTGGTCTACGGTCCCACAGGGCCATAGGCCTTCTGCACACCCAAGAGAACCGCGGTACCGATGCTAAACAATCTATACGCCACCCGTCAGTCAACACACTTGTGTACAGACGACATAACCGACATTATCTGTCTCTCTCATCATACCTTGTCACCGAAGGTCAAACGACGCCTGTTTCACCTCTGACAACCAGGACTCGGGCCCGAGCTCATGACCAGGGCCGGTGCCTCCCTTTTTTTTTTGTGTATCACCTTCAGTTCACCTTCTTCGAAGACTTGGTTTCCAGTCTACGGATACCACTTTGAGTCGATATCCACAGTTCCCACGCTCATAACCCTGTTGAGGGTAACCATGGTAACCGCGATGTTGCTACTAACTCTTCCAGACACCACTAATCAGTCCACACGCATGTATACTGTTGCACCTGCGACCCGTTTTTTCACTCCATATACTACTCTTGGGCTCAAGGTTTGCCCTGGGGTCCGGTTTTGTCCTGCAACTTTAGTTCTCCAGAGTTGCTGATACCGACAGCTCCAGTCGGTGCTCCTCTTCACTCAGTGGTTCCATCCACGGTCGTTCCTGTGGCTCCGCCGATCACCGGCCCACAGTTCTTGCCAGACACTGGTCCTCTCATTGACGCATGGACAACCACATCTGCTGCTTTTTCCTTTCCACCAATTTTCGCATGCAGTGTCTGGCAGCCTTCGTGCCACTTTTTCCAGGAATTCTTCTCTGCTCCACGCCACCTGCTGTTCACCTTCCATGTGCGGGCTGTCATCATAAGGCTACTGGAGTGGCACTCAGTTTCCGAGCCCTGCCTTAATATCTTAATTCCGTCCTATCCCTGGATATTTCTACCATGATTTTGAGAATTCGGTCCCTCGCTATGGTCACACCTTTCTAATAATTTTTCGGTCTGCGACCATCATCACCCTAAAATGCACCTATCTTCGAACGGTTCCCACCGTTCTTTCAACAGTCATCTACTGTGACCTAACGCGGTACCGGTTCCTCAGGACTCTATCCTCAAGACTCTTTCCCTTCAACCCTGTCTCTTCGAAGCTGTCCGAATTATTTTTCTAAACTCGCCCAACGTGCCGACAGCCACTGGCAATATGTTGCCCTTCACCGCCTGTCCCCCGTTTCAAGTCACACAGCCACTTTCACGTATGTCTTTGCGACCACTGTTCCCATCTCCTCAGTTACCACGCCAGTCCCACATTCAAAACTAAAATATTCCCTCCCTGATTGTGTAAAAGCCCACAAACAGCAAAATGAAGACAAAGAATTACATTTTCGGCAAATTACTGCTTGTCGTGGTCACACTATAAAAACAATAAACAATTAAAATTAGCAGGTGAAGCCAGTGGTGGTACTGTTCACACCCGCCATCTTGGTGTGAACAAAACCACCAGCTGGCTTCACCTGCTAATTGTAATTGTTTATTGTTTTTATATTGTGACCAAGACAAGCAGTAATTTGCCGAAAATTAAATTCTTTGTCTTCATTTTGCTGTTTATGGGCTTTTACTCAAGCAGGGAGTGAACATTTTAGTATTGCAACATACGTCGCCTGCAAAGTAAACTTGTTGGATTCCCACATTCAAGCTAACAGTTCTCCACATAGAAGTTCTCCCCCGCATGCAGCTCCGCTTCCAGTCAAGATGTGCCTTTCTCTATCACCATCGTCTCAGACTCGCTCAGACGACGATTTCGTGGATGTAATGAGTTTGTCATTTCTCTTATGCACTAAGCTTATTCCTCGGATCCAGAACGTAACCGTCTTCCTGATCCCGATTCTCTAACTGGTTCCCTTTCTACCCACATCGGGCACGTGCTGACGCCCAGACTTCTCCCACTGGATGACCTCTGCCTCTGCCTCGGGTCCGAGGCAGAGATCCGAGGCAGGGACCATCCAATGGATCCAATGGATTCTGGTGTCGCCGGCTCGCAGCACGGGTACTCATCAACCTTGGTCCCTCGTCCATTTTTGACGAGGTCTTGCTAATAATAAAGACGGGTAATGTATATTTTCATGGCAACTAAAAACTAAAACTTACCAGGGGTACCTGGTGGAAGTTTTTTTGTTTTTTTTGCCTAAATGAAAATATACATTACCATTACCGGCCCGGCCTCCCCTCTCGAGACCAAGGTTCCTTTGGGAGGAAGAAAGATGACGGAATGCTCTGACTCGAGTGTTTGGCGCGGAGACAAATCGCCAAGCCACACAATCCGCTAGAGTTCCAGACAGCTACAAGTCCCGCCGAAAATGATTATTATGACATCAGTTTAAATGTCGCGTTTTGGGGGGGAACGTTTTAACACCGTAAAAAGAGTTAACTTCGAACACTTCCATTTCAAAAAGCAACTTTTTATGTATGTGGAGTTTTACAATCTGTAAATTGTGACATATCTGGTAAAGTACTACCTTAAATCCTGTATTTGTGGCCAGGTCCTCAATTGTAGCCGGTTTCCAATTGTGGCCGGGTGTTTTCCCAATCATGAATTAGTCGTAGCCAGCCTCCATTTGCAGACGGGTCAAAATGACTTGATTTTGAAAAAAATTCTATAAAAAAGCACGTCCGTGACATAAACAGATATATAGTACAGTAACCAAATTAAAAAGATAATGGTAAATGCATTCATGAGACATTATTTACCAATTTTATGTCAGACACATGTTCTACATGTATTGAGACCATACATTTCCTTTCTAAATTTCTAACTCTTCTAGTTAGCACCCCTCAGAACCAGGATAGGACAGAAATCAAAGTTACTGAAACGGAAAATGTCTGTCCCTTGCTGTTTCTGAGGGGTGCTAACTAGAAAAGTTGGACTTAGAAAATGTTGGGTCGTCAGTCTTTTGTGAACCACCTTGTCTATTATAAGTGGCTATGTACTACTTTTTTTTCACTACGGGTGTTGAAGTATTTTTTTTTTAAACCGTGGTGTTCAAAGTTACCCCGGTGTAATGTAACTTTCAACAGCAATTTGGTAATTTTCAGTTTTGTGCTATATTCTCAAAGCTACCCTTCAGATGGGTAACTTAGAACTCCAATTACACACACAAAAAAATGCTTTAGTTAAAACAGGAATGTACTATCAATTCTCACTACAGCATTGCCTGTCACTTCACGGTTCTGAAGGGTGCTAACAACAGCTATATATATATATATTTTTTTTTTACATACGGCCTGCTAAAGGGTGAACCTGGGGACTACCGGCTCAGATACGCAGGTTCGATCAACAAATCCGAGTTCTACTTTAACATGTTGAGGTAGTCAGCAGCATGCATCATGGCTACACTGAACGAAAGTTAAAATTTGTTCGAAATAAAAAAAAAATTCGATAAACAGGGCCGACTTTTTCGGAATCAGAATTGAATTTTGGATTCAGAAAAGTGGTCCCTATTTGTACTTTTTTTTTTTCAAATAAAAGTTTGGACGTTTTTTATGGGTCACCCTGGATACCAGGAAGAGCTAATGTCGTAGGACAGCCTGGCGGGACACCGACCTCCATTTTTTCTAACTGCTTTTATTTTATCTCCGATTCTAACACTACTTTGTCGTCCTGTGATATAGTTATTGATTAGATTGTATATTTTTCCTCTTAACCCATGCTTATAGATTTTTTCCAGTATTTTTACTTAAAGCAAAAAGCTTTGGTTAGGTCAATTAGTATTGCACCTACATATTACCCTTCTTTTAGTAGTCTCTCAATCTTATTTTCTTGTTGCCGGGGAAGGAAAATACAGTTAACCTGTCAATTCTGCATCCGATCCTTATAATGCTGTGTTACTATGGAGGTTTTACGGTTCTCTGTAGCCGCCAGCGCCGTAGCGCGATTGTGCATGCATCAGCACAACTCTTCTCTACAAAAGCACTTTCGCGTGTGGCCGGTTGGCATTTTCCTCCGGCGTGTCTCCACACCACTTCGTTTCCCTCTTTCGCCGGATTTTTCCCGAAGATTTTCATGCTTTCGCCCAGTTTTCTGCAGTCTGAAGAGGCCCAATGGACGATCAGTGGTCTTTCCTGCCCTTTCTTGTTGCGTCTGACCACTTTGGTGCCGTTGACGCACCACTTATCCAACCGGTTCTTTCTCCGCTTAACCCAACATTCAATAAACTTCTGATTTATCCGATTTGTTGCCACTACGCCTATCCAAGGAGGTCAGCTGACCTCCTCTCCTCTGGACGTTGCTGCCCTCGAAGACAAGGTTCGTGCAGCGAAAGAGACGTATCGCCAACTCAAGAAGCAATTTAAAATTGCCTTCTCCGATGGGTTCAACGAGTGAAGTTCGCGTCAGTTGCCGATGGATTTATCTTCACGCTCCTCCCATCAGGCCACCCAATCCATAACCAGGAGCAAGGTACATAGCTTTATCGAATGTGCTTGGCATGACTTCGGATTCCACCAACCTGCGCCGGATATCGAAATCAAAGAAAGACGCTATAACGGATGAATGGGTGGAGGCGATATCTAGTGACAATAGTCACAAACTATCTGCATCCTCTTCTCACCATGGATAGAAGAGACACCGCCACTCGTCAGGTGTGACGAAAGACAACGACCGTTTTCCTATCAACCCGACTGCAGAGCTTTCAACCCATTCTCGCATTCCAATCAAAGACGAAATGATATGAACTCCGCTTCAATATTACACCGACAACTTCGACGTGATGCCGCTTTCATTTCCCTACTCACGCCGGCCACATTGAAGCAACCGGACCGCCACATCCACCGGTGTCTGATGGTCATTCAGCAATCCCACTTGCAGACCTCCTTAAAACAGCAGATGACACTGTTCCTGATTGCTTCCTGTTTAACCCATCTCTTTCGTCTGATGTTGCAGTGATCGATCGTGGACTTACAACTGGCTTCGGCTTTGGCCTGTGGGATCGTAACGCCAAACCACGCTCTCTTCTTGCTCAATCTACAACGTTATTGACCTGCCTTCTCCACAACGGTGGCATAATTCTGGGGAAGGAAGAGTCACTAGAGATCGACAAGGATCTGCCTCCTTCCAGGCTTGGACGACTAGCTTCTTCAAAGCTTACGGCGACGGCGCAACAAATACAAAAAAAGTTCGACACGTATTCACAATGTGAATTCTTAATGGCTGATGTCAAACTGGACTTTGGAACTGCTCTTTCATTACCAAAGAAGGCTGAGATTCCGACGCAAGTTTTGCTCCACAGCAACAGATGCCTCCATCACGGTCTGCGTGCCGCTTCACAAGCTGATGTATTAAACACGTCTGTAAACGCTTTGTGTGAGAAGCTTTCGTCCAATCCGACTCCTGAGCAAATCAAACAACTCTCCATGCTGATCTCGCAACTTTTTTCAAAATGCTTGCTTCGCCACATATCATTAGTTAAATTGGCTAGTTCGTGCACTTTTTAATAACGTCCTACTTCTTCAAGACATCACTCTCAGCTTGGCCCCAAATCTAAATGATATCACCAAATTTCAGCTGTGGAATCTACCGATCAATGTGACGGAAACCTTCTTTCGTGGACTAATCCCGAGTTTGGCTCCACACCTCGACATTTCACGAAAGCCTAAGCCCCACAAACCATTGAAGTC